>JARKHS020032307.1:0-117500 GCA_030143305.2 Amblyomma americanum | reverse complement strand
ATGCACCCACTGGCGACTAGGGCTGCCTCGTCGCCGTCGTTGCAACCGAGCCAGACCATGAATGTTAAATAAAAATAAACATTGGAGGGACTTGGATCCGAACCCAAGGAGCAGCGAACAGATCAGCTTCGCTGGCAACTCGTGCACGAGCGCACTAGGCTATAGGCGCAGCCGGTCACGCCTCCTGTTAAACTGCAAGACACCAACGCACTGTGCATTGCACATAGTCGCCTTCTTCAACTCATATTATTATGTAACTAATATCGTTGCCAGACGTGCCGACGACCCAGCAAAGCAAAACAAAGAGGCTACAGACCTTGACGCGTCTCCAAAGCTGCGCTCAAAATTCGCATTAGGGAGCACCGTAATCGTCCTTCGCATTTTTTGTATACATCGTTTTATTTTTTAAACATTTTTTTCTTGAGCGAAAGACACAATGTCTCCCATTAACAATGTTGAATGAATGCGCCTCATGTACTAGGAGCGGCGTGTCTGACTTTCAACCCCATTATCATGGGTGCGATTCCCAACTAATTTGTCTCTCTTTTTTCGGCGTAATCAATTTACTTTATATCCTTACTTGTCGTAATGACATTTGAGGCATGCTGCGACGTCGTAATCATAGTTTCACTGATGTTTTAATCGCTTTGATTCAACAGCTCAACATGCAAAGCCACAACCCTCTCGGCCAATCGGCACTTCTTCCCACACCCGCGAGGGCCGCTCTCGACCCTGAATGGGACAACTACCGCTATCGCGTTAAAAGGCTCTAACTCTCAACAATATCCTTCCAAGTGACGGCGGAAGAGAGAAGAATACTCTCTGGCATATGCTGCCTAAAATGGCCGCTGCAATTTGCTTCCCCGTCTGTTTGCTTCATGTGTAGCGACATATTTTTTTTTACCATATTTGTGCACCTTTACCCTACCCTGCGGCTTTATATTCAATATAGAGGCATTTTCAGTCGGTACGCACTCCGTGTTATGGTGCTTTTAGCAACATTTTCAAAAACTTTCATGCGAATTTATGCATCAAGTCTTCGCAAGTTACCAGAGGATTAGATGTTTCACAAAGCTGCGCATGCAGACGGGGAATTTATACCAGGGTTGTGCGAATATACGCAACCTTCGAAGAGCGAATCATATACCTTCACATTCTACTCACTGAACAAATAAAGTATCGCACATTCAAGGTTACGCCATCGCGCTGGCCATCGCTGACACACATATGCGCACAATCCTAAGCGACTCCGAAAGAGGCATACAAAGTTACTCGGCAGGTTTTATCTGCCACCACGCTGTACGCATTTATCGCGGCCGCACTCCAGACCATAAGATCAAACTTGTCTGTGTAGCCGTTCACGCGAGAAAGTCTTGAAACGACTAGCGGAGGCGTTACCAACCGGGCGGGCGGCCCTACGGATCCAGGCGTTCTTGCTCAGGCTCCCTAGACCTTTGCCGAAATCAACAACCTCCACAGAGAGACGAGACGCCAATTTCCGACTCCCTACCCCGACTTAAATCGAGCTCAAGCCACCATGCACAGCAGGTTGCAGACACACTCGATCCTTAGCCGTTCTAGACTATCACTCGACGGGGAATACGACCCAGCCTGCCAAAATTGCAACCAGGGAGAAATCGCCGCCCAAGCGCACATCCTCTGGGGTTGCGCGGGATATACGCCCCCACGAACCTTACTGCCATCTCCCTTCTAGGAGGGATGGAACCAACTACTCAGAAGGCCAGACAAGACCATCCAACTGGCACTCGTTTCGTGGGCTCAGGAAGTCGCCCCCATCCGGAGGGCCACACTAAGCGCACCTGCCCTAAATCGAGACATTCTATGGAAATAAAGTTGCTCCTCTCTCTTTCTCGATTGAAATGAATCGCTCTTGTTTCTAGCCTGCAGCTGCCAGCTAGAGGTAAAGTTGTGAGCAAATTACTTGCAATGTGTTCAATATCCTAGGGCCCGGTAGACTGATGCATTATCTACTCAGTAAGCGAGAAAATGATCGTTCTCAAGAAGCTCACGCACTGGTCCTATAGGCCTTGGAGTTGTAGACGGTTTTGTTGTTTGTCCAAAGTACTTGTCGTACTCTTGGTACGGCGAAGTTACATTGTCTTGCCATGTGTACACTGCAAAAAAAGGCAAATAAATATAACTTACTGTAGAAATGCTGCTTGTGGAAGTAATCGCTGTTGGGAAAAGAAAATTCTAGAAATTTGTGTCCTTGGCTCTCCGTCGGTAACGCCATGCACGAATATGCGTGAAAGTTTGTTTATTCTTTTAATCATTTTTGTTTTTCAGATAGAAGGGTTATAACCGCCAACAAATTTAGTGAAAGGCGTTTTATTCCAAGGGATCTATTTCATGTCTCCAGAATGAGACAACTAGCGTGTATTTGAAAATCACGAATATAGAAATCAAATTCTTAGAGAGATTTGTGCTTTCTGGATGTAAAAGTGATCTCCAAATAATAACTTGTGGTATACGCGGCGTATCACTAAGAAGACCGTAAAATATTTTTTAAAGAGGCTTTCGGGTGTGGCAGGAAACCTTTTCCGGCGTAGCACTCCAAATCGTATAATGCATTGGAAGGCAAAACCACAAGGTTAACTTCATATTAGATCTATTTACTTCTTATTGGTAGAACTTTAAATGTTACTCTTATGAATGACATTGTAATAAGACATTTTAGCTTAAGTTTATTGTGGCGCTAACAATTCTTGTTTTCACTTACTAGCCAGAAGCTATTTCCGGACATAGTGGGGTATTGCCTTTAGTTGCTGCCTAAATATACTACCCACAACAGTGAGCTCTGGTTTCATGGTGACCTAACGTTAAGACCTGGATAGGAACTCCTGAAGTCAAAGTTTCTCGCACCATGTGAACTGCAGCCACTACCAATAAGATTGCGCCAGAAATTCAGGTACTACCATTCTGCTGCGGCGCTAGATTTTGAAACGGCCACAATCCTCCATCGTAGAGCAGTATAATTTTTTCTCGGCTCAAAGCAACACTAACAATTGGTCTCTGTCCAACAGCTTCTGGCAGTCTTTCACTAGAGTGAAAGTAACAGTCTCCCATGATGCCTTCTAGGCCGATTCTAACGTCTTTTTGTCACCGCCGAGGTAAAAGCGTGATAAAAAGAAGTTCAAACAATGGAGTGCGTGGGCGCCGCATTCTTCGCGTTTCTTTCCATCGCGATAGTACAACTCTTTCCGATTGTCTCGTAGTGGCCTGGGGCCAAGCGTACACGACAGAATTGCATAACGGTAGCTAAGAAAAGCGGCCAAGTTCGTGAGAATCAGCGCCGCAGGACCATACAAATGACAGTGTATTGCTGTCTATTTAATATAACGATAATATCCAGTAAGAAGTTTAGCGGCTACCCTCTATATGCCGAGCTGGCACCCAAAATATCGCAGGTATCATTTATTTCCCTGTTGGCTGCATGGTCATGTAGCATGGGCGCAACAGTGAAGAGCGCGGCCCATCTGCTGCATATCACGCACCACCAGAACTTCGTGTTTCTGTTGAGCATGAAATGCATTCTTCCCCCTTTCTTACAGAATACAGTTTATAAACTGCCTGAGGCAGCGGTGAGCCTCAAGTTGAACACGAAACCGAAATTGGAGACCAACCTATCGGAAACAATAAAAAACAAAACACCGGCCTCACTGCCGTGCGTTCCCCGTAGCTACGACAGCGCTGTAGCGCTCGAGGAAAATGCTGAAAGCTGCATAAAATGCGCTTGGCTAGGCTAACGATGGGAGTGTAGCGGCAAAAGCCACGGTGAAAACCCTCTGTTCTGTATCTGCGTTTTGCCCAATCGCGAATGTGGTTTGCGTCAACGGCTATTGCGGACCACTTCGCCACTATCGTTCTGGCGGAGAGCTGCCTATAGCTCCTTGATTTCCCTAGCATAAAAATCTATTCTTTCTTGGCTAGGAAATACAGCGCTCTGACTGCTTCTCATTTTTATAAACAGGCATCTGTAGCAGCAGCAGCGGCCTTACGCAGCAGAAGCAGCACCAGCCGACGAAGATGACGACGCCGAAGTGCGGTCGAATTGAGCTCTCTCCTCGTGCCGGCATCACGCGCCGTTCGGCTACCCACCATCAGACGTTCTAGTACTTCAGCCAGTAAATCATACATTTCCTTCATCGTGCCGGCCTCATACTGATTGGCGCGACAAACTGGTGACTCCGAACGTCCGCTCGAACACCAGCCCCACCATGGCCAACGCCGACGACAACGCCTCCGCCATGCCCGGTGATGGACCCTCCACTGCAATCTCTGCGCTGTCCCTTCGCCTTCCCCAGTTCTCGCCGGCCGATCATCAACTCTGGCTCGCTCAATTCAACAGCCAGTTCACTATTGGCCGCATCACCACCCAGACGCAAAAGTTTCATCACGTCGCTGCGTCGCTACCACCTGAGATTGCCGCCGAAATCCGCTACCTTCTCATAACTCCGCCCGCCTCGGCCCCGTTTGACACATTGGCTGCCGAGCTCATCAAGCGAACGGCCGTTTCAGAACATCGCCGCCTGCAGCAGCTCATCTCCTCTGAAGAACTGGGGTACCGCAAAGCAACGCAGTTTCTGAGGCGGCTCCAGCAGCTCCTGGGCGACAAGGCTGCCATCTTCGACCAAGCCTTCCTGCGTGAGTTTTTCCTTCGGCGCTCGCTGTTGTCGGTTCGTCTGGTGCTTGAGCCCGCCCAGGGGTTGTATTTGGAGAAGCTCGCTGAGCTGGCGGATTCCGTCATGGACGTTTCCTGCTCCACAATTTCTGTCAGCGCAGTATCCAAGCCTCCCACCCCGCCATCATTCTCTTCCCTCCCGCGTGGACCTTCAGAGCCTCCGTGACGACTTCCACGCCCATATCACACGTCTCTCCGACCAAATGGCCGCACTGTCGACCTCCCGCTCTCTTTCGCCTTCTCGTCGCCAGGCCTCGCCTTGCCCACGTAGTGCTACCCCACCTCTTCAAACCAGCGAGAGCTGGTATCATCGCACCTTTGGTGCAGCAGCGCGTCGGTGTACCCCTCCCTGTCGCCTCCAGGGAAACTTCCCTTGACACCACTAGAAGCGGCAAGTGGTGTCACCCCGGAGAACAGCCGCTTATTCTTCATTCGGGACCACATCTCGGGCCTCCGTTTTCCCGTCGACAGCGGAGCAGAGGTGAGCGTCCTCCCCTGCAGCATTACATCCTCACCTTCTCGCCGCACTGGCCCATCGCTACAAGCCACAAACCTCACCCCCATCGCTACGTACGGCGAACATGCTCTCACACTAAACTTGGGCCTCCGACGTGTATTCCGATGGGTTTTCCTCGTCGCGGACGTACGTTACCCAATCCTCGGAGCTGATTTCCTGCGCCACTACAATCTGCTGGTCAACATTCACAGCAGATGTCTCGTAGACGGCACGACGGACCTCTCTGTTCAGGGCCTCCGTCTTCGAGAACCGCTTGCCAGTATACCGATCCCACACTAGTCGGCCTAGGAGATCCTCCTGGATGAATACTCTTCTCTGCTCTGTCCTTCTAACTTCTTACTGCCCATAGAACACCATTTCACTCGTCACATTGTGACCACTGGCCGACCCACACACGCTCGGGCCCGTCGCCTTGCTGCAGACCGATCACAGATCGCCCGCAACGAGTTCGAACACATGCTGGAGCTCGAATTATCCGACCTTCATCTAGCCCATGGGCGTCCCCTCCACGCATGATACCGAAAAAATCCTCAAGGGACTGGCGTCTGTTTGTTGATTACCGCGCCCCCAACAACGCTACCGTACCGGACCGTTATCCCGTACCTCACATTGCGGATTTTACCGCCGCTCTGCATGTCGCTACAACTTTCTCTAAAATCTATCTCGTCAAAGCCTACCACCAAATCTCTGTAGAACCATTCGATGTACCCAAAACTGCTATCATCGCACCATTCGCCCTCTTCAAATACCTCCGAATTCCACTTGGCCTCCTTAACTCTGGCCAAACATTTCAACGCTTCGTGGACAAGTTACGTACAAGGGGTCTACATTTCTGCATGGCCTGCATCGATGATCTCCTCATATTCAGCCGCGATACGGAGCAGCACTTGCAACACCTCCGGCAGCTTTTTCAACGTCTCTCTGATTACAGCCTGATCACCAACTGAGAAAAATGTGAATTCGCCAAGTCGGAGCTCGAATTCCTTAACCACCGTCTCAACAGCTGCGGCATCCGGCCTCTCCCATCAAAAGTCCAGGCCATTCAAGACTTTCCTCAGCCTGCCTCAATCCGCAAGCTCCGTGAATTTCTCGGCCGTATCAGTTTTTATCGCCGTTTCATACCTCACTGTGCTGCACTCCTCAAACCACTGACGGACATGCTTCAAGGCAAGGAAACAAACTCCGCACAACTGACATGGTCTTCAGGCGCTCTGGATTCTTTCCAGGACGCCAAAGCGAAACTATCTGACCTCACTCTCCTTGCTCATCCGCGCCCTGATGCACCCCTATGCCTCCTGACCGACGCCTCCGACTCCAGCGTTGGAGCCGTGTTCCACGAGCTCGTAAATGGTTCTTGGAGCCCTCTATCTTTTTTCTCCCGCAAGTTTTTCGGTGCCGACAGCCGCTACAGTACTTCCGGCCATGAACTCCTTACCATGTACATGTCCGTGTGGTATTTCAAGCACCTCCTTGAAGGTCGGCAATTCCACATCGTCACCGACCACAAACCACTTATTTTTGCCATCAAATCGGGGAGCGGTAAAATCTCGCCTCGTGAAATTCGTCACCTTTCGTGCGTGGCAGAATTCGCGACCGACAACAGACATGTGCACGGTTTTGACAATGCCTCGGCGGATGCTCTGTCACGTGTTACTGCTTCCCTCGCCTCTGCTGCTCCGCCACTGAACCTCGACTTTGCCGCCCTCGCAAAAGCGCAGCAACATGACTCGGAAGTTATGGACCTTTGCAAGAACCCTCGTGCGCTGGTTCTCCGTGAAATTCTCCTCCCTTCGTGCCCCGTCCCCATCATATGCGACACTTCGGCCGGCACTCCGGGCCCTTTGATGCCCTCTGCCTTTCGTCGTCTTGTCTTCGGCGCCCTCCACGGCGTGTCCCATCCCGGAATTCGGGCCACGCAGCAACTTCTCACAACACGTTACGTCTGGTCCGGCATCAACAAGCACGTGCGCGCCTGAGCCCTTGCGTGCCGGGCTTTCCAGCGCTTTAAAACTCAGCGACACACGACCTCTCCCTTCGGCTCGTTGCCTCCGCCGTCAGCCTGTTTTGACAACGTCCACATCAATATCTTGGGTCCCTGGCGGCCTTCCACTGGACCCCTGGCCACCTTCCGGCTGGACAATAATATCTTCTTACTTGCATCGATCGGTTCACTTGCTTGCCCGAAGCGTTCCCTCTGCCTGACGCCACCAGTGACACCATCGCGAGAACCTTCATCGCCGGCTGGGTCCCCCGGTACGGGGTTCCCTCGACCATCATCACTGACCGTGGCGCCCAGTTTGAACCTTCACTTTTTAATAAGCTCATGACTTTACATGACGCTTCCCGAATTAGAACTACTGCTTGCCATCCCATCGCCAACGGTATGATCGAACGCTTCCATCGTTCGCTGAAAGCATCCCTCAAATCCCAACTGGACACCCCCCACTGGACTGCCTTCCTACCACTGGTTCTGCTCAGCCTCCGTGCTACACTGAAACAAGAGCTCCGTTGCATTCCGGCAGAACTTGTCTTCAACTCACCCCTGCGTCTTCCTGGTGATTTTTTTCGAATCTATACCGATTCACCTACAAGCGCCGACCCTACCGATTACGTGACGCAGCTCCGCTATTTTTGCCGCCAAATCAAAGCACCACATCTCTGACGCCAGTCTTGACCATCTTCACATGTTCCATCCGAACTGGCGTCTTGCACGCACGTCTTTGGTCGCCGAGCCTGTCCGCAAGCCCATTCAGCCCCCCCCCCCCCCCCCCCCCCCCCCCCCTACGACGGCCCCTTCCGTGCACTGGAAAGAACATCGATGTTCTTGGTCGTCGACATTCATGGGCGCACTGACACCATTTCAATCGACCGCGTGAAGTCAGCCTTCACAGAGGACGCCCGCGCACTGGACCTTCATGTGTGCTTTCTCTGCCCCACCCTTCCGGCTGCCCTCCTCCGCCTTGTCTTCCTGCCACTCCTCAGACGCGGAAAGTGTCGTTCCGGCTTCCAGCTTCATCGGACTCTTACACTAGCGGGGTGCCTCCTCTAGCAGCAGCAGCGGCATTACGCAGCAGGAGCAGCACCAGCCGTCGAAGATGATGACGCCGAAGTGCGGTCGAAGTGAGCTCGCTCCTCGTGCCGGCGTCACGCGCCGTTCAGCTCCCCGCCATCAGACGTTCTAGCACTTCAGTCAGTAAATCATACATTTCCTTCATCGTGCCGGCCTCATACTGATTGACGCGACACATCTCTACTTTCCGTAGGCATGTGATTTTTACTGTATCGGTACCTAACAGAGTAACATTTATTGTCACAGCTGCTGATAACGCACGGCTCTGGTCGCGACCTCGATATTTATTCAACATCACTCTGTTTCGCAGCTCCACGCCTCGTCATCACTTTTCACCCCGCTTAGCGGGACATAACTTCAGGTGATGGAAACAGCATGCAACTTTCGGACAAAAAACTGGACACTGCAGGAGCCTTAAAACCTTTTTATGCCCCCTGTTCAATACTGGCGCTACAATTATTGAACAATTTAGTACTGAAGCCTTGAAAGGAATCAGAAGTCCTATTTGTGCCGATATCATTACGTTGTGTTCTTAGCAGTCGATTTCAGGTATTATGATTACGCAACGGCTTATTTGGCGACACAGTTTTCATCGTCAGCTTCAGAGCTAGTTAACTCTCGCGAGCACTTGTTCACATTGCCGTTACAGCTTGTAAAATATTATTGCCTCGGGAATTTGGAATCGATAGCAAGCGTCAATCTTGTCCTGCACTTTGGTTGCACGCCGCTTTACACTTTTTAGACTACGCTCTTAATGGCGAAAGCCAAATATTATCCAAATAATGCCTGCTCAGCTGCCGATCTGCCAGGAAATATGTCCAATTACAAGTCGTACTCTGAATACGTTATTGCTTTGTTGTTCTTAGCACTCTACTATTCCTAGTCTACACTATTGATCTTCCTGCTGGCATATCATCATCCATTAATCTGTTCTGAAATTATGTGCTCTATCGCCGCATTTGCACTAAAACTACTAATCATAGCTCCAGGAAAATTTAAACTTAATCCCAATTGCTGTTGCATTGAATCATGACGTATAATCCACCAAAATATAGTACATGCCATGTCCCGTAGACCATCTAACCTACTTTCCTCATACTCGCTAAACATAACTGAGCGATCTGAAGTTGCATCTGATAGGTATCTCGGCATCTAAATAACAAGAAATCTTAACTGGTCTAAACACATCACGTCACTTGCTACAAGCATTTCTAAATGACTAGGTTTCATTACACGATCACTCACACTTTCTCCGCCCACGGTTAGACTAACCGCATATGAAACATTCATCTGCACTGAACTTGACTATGGGTCGACTATGTGGAAACTGCATCAAGAGTACCTGATCCTGTCAAGGCAGTACAAAATCGGTCAGCTCGTTTTTTAACACTCCAATGTGATTCACGGCTTAGCGCTACTACTACCATATTTTGCGGGCACTAGAAAAACGGTCAATCGGTTTAAGTAGTAAGCAGGGTAATTAATTTTATATATTTAACTTTTTAACTATCAGAGTTAGGCGCCTAGTTGGAATTAGAGTTCTGTAGCCCGTCGTTATTAATAACAGTATCAGTTTTTAGAATTTTGAAAACGCGATCATCTTCGGCGCTGTGGCTCGACAAAACTGAGCTACATCGTGGCATAATATACAAGCGCTTTCCAAAAGCATGCAGGCAAAGTAACCTTTCCAGTGCTCGTAACTAGTTGGAGAAATTTTGTGGAGCCAAGCACCAAGGGTAATCGTGCTTTCTAAATTCTAAAACTGATACGGCTATTACAAACTACCGACACGAATTTGTTATTGCAACTGAGCGCGAACTCTAATCGGTAAAAGTTAATTATTAAAATATAGTTAACCAGCTTGCTACTTAAAACGGTGCACCGGTTTTTTGGTGTGTACCAACATTGGTAATAATGTGCTGAAATAGCCATATTTTTACTTTAAAAAAGGCATTTGTGAGAATTACCTAAAATCATCTCTGAAACACCCTTGATAAACGCCTGCGTAGCTCCCTCATTTTTTACTTAAATTTGCTTGAATTTATGTCCAGCTCTCACAGAAGCACATCTTCTTGGAACCAGTTTTTCTCTAAAAATTGTGTAGAGCACATAGCGCAATTTTTGGTGTAAGGCTATCAAACTCCAAGCTCTCTTCAAAACTATTGCCCCAGTTTACTGATCAGGGGCCGCAAGACACACAAACGATAGTATATACAACGGCAACGCTCTTCTCTTTAAATTCAATAAACCGCCTCAAGAACTCGTTATGACTTCTGCAAGCTCTACTTGAACGTTCACGACAGCCTCTACGCGACAGTCAAGAAATAATTACTCTTAATTTTTGTGTATTTTATTATGGCTTATTTTTAATGGACGCTACACCACCATCGTGCCCAACCGCTACCACGTCTCTCTTGTAGCGACGACGAAAAGGCTTTAGATCTGCGTAATCAGTTTACAGCGCGCAAGTGTACTGCAAATGTACAAGACAGACAAGTATCTGGGAAAAGACGTTTACTCCCAGTTTCAAACTAGCAAAAGAAAGGAAACGTCTTGCCCGCAGCCGCCAGCCCATTAATGTCGGAATGTCATATTTCAGGCATTCACATGTCAAAAGCCACTGACTTTTTATTTATTGATATAAAGTTTATTGGAGTATTAATTATTTCAATAATTCTTGCGTTAAGAGAACTGATGGAAGCCTTCCAAAAGTGTAGTTTTAAAAGGCGTTGATTATAAAAGCATGAAGGCTCATTGTTTTTTACCCGGACCTTTTTACCCGGACGTTCCCACCTCTATGATGTAAATAAAATAAACTTGAAACTTGAACCTTGAAACCTGTACGAGGAATCGATTTTCAAGATCCTGGGTCGAGACTGAATTTTCAGGGTGCTAATTCTAACAGTGAAAAGTTACTCACATTTTCCTTCACAACAGACAATCCACGTGATGATTACGAATGCCCTTGAGTACAACACCGCTGTTTTTTGCTTCATTTTTGCCTTAGAATCTGCAGCACCAAAACACGTTGATCAACTTCATATATGCTCTGAATACTGATAATTATGAATGCTTCGCTTGGGCGAACAGCATATCTCGAGATCTTTGGCACATTTTCTAAAAAGTCACAATCATCTGATAGCAAAGAGTATGAAATGAATGGTCATTCCATTCGAACCTGTTTTTTTAAGCATAGCAAATGCAACTAAACAACCGCAAAAACAATTCAACAAAAAGAGGAGCAAATAAAGCTTGTAGCATGTCATGAAATAGCAGATGCTTCCAGGATATTAA
Organism: Amblyomma americanum; assembly: GCA_030143305.2. Taxonomy (NCBI): domain Eukaryota; kingdom Metazoa; phylum Arthropoda; class Arachnida; order Ixodida; family Ixodidae; genus Amblyomma; species Amblyomma americanum. The sequence continues at coordinate 105,917 of JARKHS020032307.1, read as the reverse complement.
CCTCAGTGATGGCAGCACCATTATGAATTTATGGGGTCTGGCTGCGATGTGTGTTGGCTGTAGAGGAAGATAACGAAGCAGTTAAAAAATTAAACCGTTCACGGCCTAAGCAGTCGCGTGTAATCTTGACACGTCTCAGCCCAAACATGTGTACGTCGTCTGCGAGCGACACCTTCTAAACTGGCGCTCTTGAGGCCGAACATCTTTAGAGGAAGGCCGACAAATCGCGTCTAACTACGTGGCACACGAATTGCGTGCCACGATCGCCTCGCGCTATCTTCTTTCTTCTTTCCATCCAGCGCCAAGTGTCACTCTTGAATGGGAATATCGCGGTAACAATTTATATAAAAATTCTATATGGCGCTTTAACATTCATGTCTTTGCGAATAATGAGCGCTAGGAGGTTTTACACTGTGCGCTTACAAATAATAATAAAGTTCGCGCTTTTGGTACTTAATATTTTGCTATTTCACCACCTGCGGCTATACTGATGCATCTCTTCCGCAGGTAGACGATGAAGTCAGCAGGTAGGCAATTTCCTTTACTTCTCACTTTATTAATCCCGAAAATGACACTAATTTTCGATAGCACCTACTAAGAGATCGTCCCATTTTCTTAGGCGGATCGGATATTATGCACCCATTCCTCAGGATTTGCGCACGCCTTACGTTTGACCTCTTCTTACTGGGCTGCTTCCAAGTTAAAGTAGACGCTCCACTTTCTTGGCATTCATTTTTTGTCATATTAGCCACACACATTGACACAAGCCGAAGTATATGCATAAGGGAGTTTTTTTGCAGAAAAAAAATAACGATAATATGCTTTAAATTATGCTCTGCTTTTATGCACAATATATGTTCATTAATAAAAGTATCAATAAACAATAGTGCATAATAATACACGATAAATTGTACTCTGCGTTGGGCAGAATATTTCGGGATATTATAGGATCTCATATCTATATTAGGGGATATAATGGTATGCAATGAGCCAGAATAATAAATCATCATGTTAAAGCTGTGTAATTACTATGAAGTTTTTTTTCGCCGCCGAACTTTATCTCAGCACGTAGACACGTATAAACGTAACTTGTCGTGCCTCAAAAATAGCAGGTGAAGGAAGTCACTTCCTTTTAAAAACCTATCTTTATAGAGAAAAACGATCACATTCACTTATTTTTTAATCTTTGGTGGAAACTTTGGGGTGCAACATTTTTGGTGTCTTTTCTGATTTCTAGTAACACGAACAACTCTGCTTGAGATGACAAAAGTAGCCAAATCACCACGCTATTTATGTTGCTTCATACAATAAAAAAACCCAAAGAATGTATCCGGTTAATGGAAAAAATTTTCTTAAAAACATGTAACATGAGCATGGGGCGCACGAACCTACGACATTGGCAGCCGATGGAGGTGTCGACCACAACCGAGTGCAACGAGGTCTTTATGCGAGGTTCGCTTAGCAGAGGGTGTCTGATAATTCAGTGGTAATGAGAGGATGCACAGCCTCCAACCAGAGTTTGAGAAGGCTGGTGCTTTCATATCAGCATGGTTCGTCGATTTGTTGCTAAGAGATGAAAATGACATCCCTGAGCCGTGAGCATCGAGATGTTCCCGTAATGTGCACAACGATTCAGATTGTATATTGCGTTATATTTAGTGTTGTAAAGTCTACCCAGACTATACTATAATATGAAACAATTATGCACAAACCTTGAATTTCTGAAGAAGTACATTTTCTCAAAGCGAAGTTGGCTGTGAACGCGATGGGTTCTGCCTAGTGTAAGAAAACACCATAGCAATCAATACATGCGCAGGTCCCCCCCCCCCCCCCCCCAACCCTCCCCTGAGCGCTTGTTTTCTGCTATTTATTTATTGTTAAAACGCCCCCATTGGTGCGCCTTAGCTACTTCTAGAGAGCAAATAATAAAAGCAAGGTTTTGGCACGCATCGGGAGATTAGACGTTTCCCATCAGTATGCTAGAATACCAGTTAACGATATGCCGCAGTTGCCCTACAATGATTCTTAAAAACGCACATATTTTCTTTTCAATGGGAGCCTCAGCTACTCAGTGCGAGCTCAAGACAAATTATAGAAGAAAGATTTTGCTACACATCAGAAGGTTAGATCGTTTCTATTAATCTGCTCACAACAGATTTTAGATTTTTTTTTTATACGAAACACCCTAAAGGCCGTGTGCATGGGGGTATTAGATAAGAGAGAGGGTAAAGGGGCAATACATTAAAGTGTCAGACGATGAAGCCATAAATACAAAAAATGCATCACGTATCGAAATAAGACTGCTAACATTCAATGCGTAAAGGTATATTAAGAAGCAAAAAAGAAAAGCGTGAACAGAGCGGTAGTGAAATATTAATAACAGCTTATATTAATACGAAACAACTGCAATCAACTAAAGTAATAAAGACCATTAATGGAAAGAAGGTTCGAAATGAACACATTGCATTGATAGTGTAACAACGTAGGCAAAGTAGTTAAGAAGTATTTATGGTAGACATAAGATTGCCAAGTTTATCAGTACCATTGGCAGCTGCGATACGTCACGGCCCAGCGTTCCAGTAAGTTATTATGCGTGGTATGAATGAATGCGTTTAGTTGAATGTACGACATGAAAAACGCTCAACTTTAAGGAGTCCATCGCGTTGGTCAAAAATGGAGGAAGGCATACAAGAAAACATGTTATGAACGACTGAGTTATGATACAGCTGATAAAAAAGTGATAATCTTGCAACTTTTTGGCAGAGACATAATTCCTGAAGAACTGCGCGTTTCTTCAAGGCTGTGATGCTGGTATGACGTGAATATTCTGAGTGAATAATACGAACTGCACGGTTCTGCAATGATTCCCTTTTATTTATTAAGTCTGATGGATGAGGGTTCCAAGTGGCTGAAGCATATTCAACATTAGGTCGAATTATAATAGTGTAAACATGTGTTCGAAAGTGGGAGGGAGCATACTTTATGTTTAATGAGACATAGTTACAGATCAGCAACTATGTCTGCAATGAGGGAATCCACAGTGAAAAATCCACAGATCAGTCACAATAAAAGTGGTTTCTGAGAAAAGCTGGTCTTGTTGATAGAGGTATTTTGCCGTTAAAATATTGTCATAGTGCAGCGTGCGTTGTACAAATTTAAAAGGCCAAACTTACTTTAACGCAAATTGTTTCTAAAAATTTTATTGGCTATGCTTCATGATGTTTCATTCTTAAACATATATCCAAGTAGGTTCCTTATCTAATAAAAATGCAAATGTTATTGCTTAGTTATTTAAAAACTCTGGCCGCCCTTGTAAATGTTAAGTGTAGGTCACAACTGCACTAAACAACCAGAATGCTCCGTATAGAGGACGCACTTTGCTATAACATATTCATTACAAAAAACTAAAATGATGAAGTCTCTCCATTGGGCTATGTAGGCCATAACGGCAAAAATTAACTTGAAATTACTCCATCTGGCTATTTTGTAACACATTATGTACTGCTTACAGCTAATACTAGTGATAGGAGCGAGTGCGGCAATAGTGCGAGGCTCCATTTTTAAGAAATCATTTGTCTAACAACTAAAAGTACTTCATTTGTTTTATATGTTAAACTAATATATACCTTCAGAATTTCTCTAATTTCGCAATAGCATGTGCCTTTCCCCATATGGCATTTTTCTACCCTCAATGGCAGAAATGCCCTCAATGGTACGGGCATAAATAGAGATATTTGAAATTAAATATAAAATACAACGCCACGACTTACAAGTGAACGCTTTTTTAAAATAAAACACAGTGAAAAAGCTTTGTTCCCAAATTGGGGTTCTATAATTACTTTAAAGCCTCACAATATTTCCAATTTTTCTTTTGTTTCGCTCTTCTGCAGTAATACAAACTGGCGTCGTAAACGTTTCAGAGCGAGAGCTCTACTCCTCGAGGGAAAACTTCCGATTTCGATATGGATGAGACAATGACCTTGAATTTCTCACAAGGTCAAACCGAACTTCACTGCATGGTGGTATGGCCCAAGCTATGGTAGCATGACTATGAGCATTGGGTGCCCGACCCTTGACCTTGACCATTGACCTTAACATTTGATTTAAGACATTGGGCATCTACCTTGACATTTGACTTTGACATTTGATTTCAGACATGGGAGACTATACTTACAAGCTTTCGATCGTATAATTAGGTTCAAGCCACATTGAACCCAAGCTAATTATTTAGGCAACGACAGGATGTACCACTGCATCAAGGCAGATAACTGAGCTAATCGGTAAACATTCATTGCGTCTTTGATTGTAGCACTTGAGTTATTCACAATACATGTCTAAGTGCCAATACCGTTCTGGGGATGGCAATAGTTCATGAGCAATATTTTTATATTATTCAAATAAATGTAATTTCTTAACTCATAGAGCATATTATGCTTCCATCGAACGCCCCTAGTTTCTACTTGAGCTAGAACCCATTCATGTAAATTTCTTCACAGAAACCTGAAATATCAAGAAATTTGCACGTCTCTAAGTATGGACTGACTAATTCCTCCTGCCGCGAACGCTTTCATGAACCCACTCGCCCATGTGCCTCTTCCCGCCTCATGCCCTGGCTGCCCGTTGTCTAGCCGCAACTTTCCTACGAGGTTCTGCACGAGATGTTTCCTGCGCGCAACGGACACGAGCGCCACCTACATATGGAAACCTTAGGACTGGCAACAAAACCTCAGCGCTCTGGCTAAGGCTCTTTGGAATTTTAGCCCCCCACGAATTTCATGCTGCCAAAATTCGACCTTCGTCCCTCATTATGGCGCATCTATCTTTCTTTTTCCTTTCACTTCTTTTGTTACGGAAAGAAAAAGCAGCAACACAGATGAACGCAGCAAACAGACAAGTCTGTTGTGGCGCTTCTTTCCTTAACAGATGCACCAACTAATCTAGAAAATAAAATCGTTTTTAATATTTTTCACTCCCTTCTTCATTCTTCCCTCATGGTGCGGTTCAGATGGGGAGCATCCAGAGCGCGGAGAATTAATGCGCCTTTCCTTTCCTGGTGACGTATTTTGATGCAAGTTTGGTATTGACTGCTCCGCTACAACGCGTAGGCTGAAAATCTTCCCCTTAAGATCTAGTGCTCTAAAAGCGATGTGCAGCGGACAGGAAGAAAACGCCTTAACAGCGTTTGGCCGCGAGCAGAGGCCTGTCAGACGAAGAGGCATTCTCAAGACTCGTGTATATCATGAAGTGATATTCTTTTAAAACTACAGTATACCCCCGATTAAAGCGTCATGAGCGTATTAGTTATACATATTTCAGATCTAGCGTTCATTATCTATTCCTTCATGAAAAGTTTCTTCATGGAATAATCTTTTTTGAAATTAAATAGAATCATCATCGAATCATCAGGAATGTTCCCAGACGCTAGCATTTTGTGGAAATGGAAGAGGCCAGAATTGTGCGCATATTTCAGGCTAGCACATTTAGTGCGATAGGTGTCCGTGGTTTAAATTAATCACACTGCTAAGACAGCTGGAAGTTCGCAGCTTCACTTCCTTTGGAGCGAGGTGTAAATAACAAATGAAGATTCCTGGAGCATGAGCTGAGAGAGTCAAATTGATAAGCGCAGCTCCCGAATATCATTAAGAGAGTCAAAATGGATATATTTGCTCTTGCAGAGCAGTCAATTATTTATTACCGTGCGTTTAAGTTTTCATCATTTTGAACTTGCTCCGTTTTATTGAGCCCGGAACAAGTAAGGAATACATTAATGCCTTAACCGCGACATGCATGCGTTGAGTAAGTTGGCTGCAGTTAGCTGCTGCGCTGCAGTTTAAGCATAACGAGCTTTTAGGTACCATTTGCGGAAAATGCAGGGCATAATTCTATGGAATTCAGAGAAAATCTGACGCCGAACATAAACGTCCGGCAAAAAACGAAGCCGAACGTGACGCCTTACGTGAAGCCGAACACCTCCGTACTATTTTGAAGTTTTTCGTCTGAGAAGAAGAGAGAAGGGAAAAGGCATAACACACACACGCACAAAGCTGTCACAATTTGTCACTCAATCCAGTCGCTCTCAAGTAGGCAAAGAGTGCCTTGTATGCCTTGAGGGCAGTCGACTGCTGTGGCCACGGACCGAGGATCTTTTGCTCTGTTAATGGGCGAGGATCGAGGCGGTCCAGGGCACAACACAGTGTAGGTCTTGCACTCGCAAATGCAGGGCACTCAAGAAAAGATGAGCGATGATCTCCTCACAACCACAGCTCTCATAGGCAGGGCTGTAGGCCATCCCCATCCGGAAAGCATAGTAATTGGTAAATGCAACACCGATCCATAAACGGCATAACAATGTTGCGTCGCGACGTTCTAAGTTACGTGGAAGACGAAGGCGCCGTTCAAGATGCAGTGCCTTGAGGCGGAGGTTGCAAAGCTCTCCCGTGTTCCACGCTGAAAGTGTGAGCTCTAGCGCCAAAGGGCGAAGCTCACACGCAGCGTCAGGTCTCGATATTGCGTTCCTCAATGGAAGTCCGTGTTGTGAGCAGGACGCGCAGCCGCATCGGCCTGGTGATTACCGTTAATACCACAGTGTCCTGGCAGCCATTGAAAAATGATGAAAGGGTAGCCAACCGGAACCCCTTTCTGGATAACATCCCTGCCTTTCCCTCCTCCCCTTTATCTATATCTATATTCGTCTGAGAAGCATCTTGCAATAGTAATAAAAAAACTTTGCCAAACATAAGACTTTAGGGCAGCACGTATGCAAACAGGGCAGCGTCCTTTTCCATATCTCAGAATACCCGGACATTGCAACAGCCTATCGCGCTTGTGTTCTAACCAGTACATTTTAAAAGCTCTACAAAGTTAAGTGAACTCAACAAGCGCGATACGTTTGCTTCCACAAGTGTATTCGCTCTCGCGAACCACTCTGCCAGGTCATGAAGGGGTTGTGTCGTGCTCGAAGCTTCCTGTACACTACGAACACCAACGAGATGGAAACTTTTCTTTGGGGTTACTGTTGTAAACGTCATCTTCCTTAACTTTCATCCCTTCAGCTGAAGTTCTAGTTCCACTGTGGCCATTCATAACAGTCCGTTCAAACACGAGGCACATATCTTTAAAGATGTATTAAACTGTAGCAATATGTAGCCGCACACGAAGATGCCAAGCCAGCCTTGGCTGACTAACGCGTGCTTAAGACCACAAAAATTCAGGGGCACTTTGTTCACCTAAAGTGCAGTGAGGCGAAAGCCTATAGCGCGTTGTTGCGGATTGTGTTACTGATATGTAGTTAAGACCTTAATTAAGTACTTGCGTTTGTACGCATTCTGAGACTTCATTGAAGCGAGCGAGGACGGAGGAGGGAGATTGTGCGGCACCCGACTCGGTCGACAGCTGCGAGGCGTCTCGCGCGGGCGCAGCGCGCGTGCAGGTGGCGTCACCTCGCGCATGAGCAGTGAACTACTAATGGGGCAACATGGCCTCCACGGCGCGTGGAGGATTCGCTGGGACGATCGCGACGAGCCGAGTTGGGGGGGGCCGCTTTTCCACAGCTGGCATGACGTCACACGTAGGTCACGCTAAAGGTCAATGGTGGATTCTCCTGGACGACGGCCAAGAGCGGAAACCTCGAGCAGTATTGCTTTCGCAATAAAAGAGCAGCGTAGCGCTCTGGAGCGTTTCACGCGAAAGTATTTGCCGACGCTGAGGCAGCGATCGAATATCAAGCAATAACACGCCTAACATGGGTCGTCGGCTCAAAACCTCGCCGAGAGCTACTCTAAATTAACTAGTAAGTTTATGCTGCACGACAAGCGAAACCGTATGCCACCACCCCGAACACTGCGATAAACGGTTCAGCCGCAATTTGCATCCCCTCTACCATCTTTCTCCCATGAGAGTCGGAGAAGAGAGAGAAAAGCAGCGTTGCAAACCCGTTTTGAGGGCAGAAAGGACGTCTTGTATACAGATGCCGCAGAATGCGCAGGGCCCGTTTCGGTAACAACTAGGGCAAACGGGGCTGCGGCAGCGTGCTGCAGCATGCGACACTCGAATGCTACGGAGGTGGAAGAGTTGGCCATTGTTCTTTCTCTAACTAATCAACAGATCAAAATTGTTGTTGGTTTGGTTGGTTTATAGGGGTTTAACGTCCCAAGGCAACTCAGGCTATGAGAGACGCCGTAGTGAAGGGCTCCGGAGATTTCGACCACCTGGGGTTCTTTAACGTGCACTGATACCGCACAGTACACGGGCCTCTAGAATTTCGCCTCCATCGAAATTCGACCGCCGCAGCCGGGATCGAACCCGCGTCTTTCGGGCCGGCAGCCGAGCGCCATAACCACTCAGCCACCACGGCGGCTCAAAAAAAAATTGTTGTGACTGACTGAAAGTCAGCGTTAGAAACTATCGCATTTCAGCCGCAGCAGCACTAGTGTTAGCCGGTGGTCCACCATCGGCGCCACCGGTAGCTGTCCTGTCATTTGGACACCGGCGCACCAAGGGTTGAGGGGGAAAGAGAAAGCGCATACACTGTTCCGAGGATTAGCCACCTTTAGGGTTACCAATGGCGTCTTATACGCAACCCCGTCCCGCTCGCGCGACGAGAAGCTTCTACAGTTCGACGACGATCTTAGTACGCATCAAGTACGCATCAAATCATTAAAAATTATGCAGATAGGTACTTCAAAAAGCGTGTAGCAGCTCACCAAAAGCTAAGTTGTGTGACGTAAGCCACAAACCGGAGTATTCCTAAACCCTCATCTTTGTACCAAGCGGCACACGGAGATTTTCAGCTCCAGGTGAAAGAGTTGCGAGGTCTTAGCGGACGTGATCGATATGATATCGACCAGACCTAGCTTTGGAGAATCTCACACAACGAATGAGTCCTGGGAGGCACTGCTTCTCAAACAGGAAGAAAAGGGACAACGTGAAGCCACCCGTCTCACCCTGGCCGCTGGTGAGAACCAGGAGATCCAGGACGACGGCTGAGGGAGAGGACAGGGATGAGACCGAGCTGCGACTCGGATCCGCGACAACCATACACCTTCATCCCGAAGGCCGGGGAATCGATTGACACGGACAACCTCCGCCCCATCTCTCTCCCCTCGTGTGTGGGCAAATTCATGGAGATGATGGTGCGGGATAGGCTGTCCGAATACCTCGAACAACACAACACCTTCGCGTACACCACGTTCGGATTTCGCCCACACAGATCCGCACAGGATCTCCTGCTCCAACTCGACCGCGAAATCTTGAACCCCATCTCACACGCCCAAAACGACAAAATTGTCCTCGCACTCGACATGAAAGGAGCGTTCGACAACGTAACTCACGAGGTCATACTCACATACTTGAGTCAAACTCACTGCAGCACCAATACCTTCAATTACGTGAAACAATTTCTCACGGACAGACTCTCCTACATCAGAATACAGGACTAAGAGCATGGACCTTTCCTGCTCGGCACGAGGGGGACTCCACAAGGCGCGGTGCTATCCGCTCTGCTATTAAATATAGCCATGATGCCCTGCTGGGTGCCGTCGAAGGGGTCCAGCACGCGCTGTACGCCGGCAACATCACCCTCTCGGCTACGCAAGGACGCCTACGGGACATGCATACCAGCCAGCAAACGGCCGCCAGCATAGTGGACCGCTATGCCCGAGACTGTGGTCGGCAATGCTCCCCGCAGAAATCGGAATTCGTGCATCTGCGCCCCTCGCGCACATGCCAGACACAAATCAATCTCTCCTTGCAAAGCTGTCCCATTCACGAATTCAAGGAAATCAGAGTCCTCGGACTCTTCATACACAACCAGCGACGCTGCGACACAACACTCGCCAAGCTAAGGCAGGTGGGGGACCAGGTGAGCCACATGGTCGGCCGGGTTTCCAACAAGCGTGGCGTGTTACGATGCAAAAACGCCTTGCGGCAGGCGAACGCATTCATGACCATTACAATCTTGTATTGGACTCCTTTCCTCCACCTGCGGAAACAAGAAGAGGGTGCTCTCGAGGTCATCCTCCGCAAAATCACGAAATGAGCGCTGAAGCGCCCGATCTCTACCTCTACCAGCCACCTCATGTCACTGGGGGTGGTGAACACTTTCAGGGAGCTTCGGGAGGCCCACGTCAACAACCAATACGCTCGTTTCAAAAAGACAGGGCTAGGTCGCCACCTTCTAGCCCGTCACAGAGGAGAGATACCGCCTTCCCGTACACTGGAGACGCGCCGTCAACGTGCGGCCTCTCCCCACCAACATGTCCAAAGAGGACCATAATGGCAGGCTCCTGGCGTGGGCGGAAGCCTTGGACCGCCATTTTGGGAGCAAACCAGGAGTCTTTTACCTAGACGCCTCCGGCCCGGATCCCAGGCGATGGTACACGGCCGCGGTCGTGCACGAGGGCAAAACAGTAGACGGCCCAGTCAGCAATTCACGCAGAAGAGGTTGCCATCCCCCTGGCAGCCTCCGACTCCTCCTCCAAGTACATAATCACCGACTCGCGAGGGGCTTGTCGAAACGTCGAGCATGGGTGGGCTACTCCCATTGCTTATCGCATCCACCAAAATGCAGCCGAGACTTGGATCCTGCGCACCGATTTATTGCTTGGCCTCCAGGTCACCAAGGCCTCCACGGAAACGAAGCAGCCGACGCCGCCGCCCGCGCTCTCTCTCTCGGGGCATTTCCCACGGGACCCGATGCTGACCAGGACTCCGATTTAAATCCGGTTTGCAATTTTAAGGAAATATGCGATTATTACAAATCCACGCACAAAACTCTTCCCACCCCGTGCAAAGGGCTGGAAAGGCCAGCGAGCGGGTACTCCTGCGCCTGCTCACTAACAAGATGCTGTGCCCGGCAAATCTAAAGTATTTCAATCCTCAATTCGACGGGTGGTGCTCACACTGTGGGGAGGTGTCTGACACCTACCACACGGTGTGGGTCTGCCACCAGAACTCATCCCTACCCCCCATTCCAAACCCCACCCGAGAGGACTGAGATGCGACCCTGTCCGGCTGCTGCACCCTCGAGGCCCAAAGGGCCTTAACGCAGCGCGCCCGGGCTGCGGCAACCGCAAATGGGGTGCCTGACTAGGCATCCCACCTAGTGGTTGTAAGGGCGTGAGGCTTGAGGTCACGATCCCCAACACCTCTCTCTATAATTGATAAATATTTTCACCACCAACACCGACCACCTTTTGACGAGGTCTAATAAAGTTATTTCTCTCTCTCTCTCTCTCATATTAAAATTCGTAAAGACGTGGAATTGGGAGTACATAGGTCGCCGGTTCGAATCCCTGCAGCGCGCTGGGCTCTTACTTGACTTGTAAGTTTTGCTGCATACAACGATGAATTGTATGACACGATTTGGAACATTCTGCGGAAATGGTTGGCCTGCAAATTTTACACGAATGTAGGGACTAAGTGGTCTGACTTTGACGCCTGCCAGACAGGGATACATGTACCGGATCGGGATAGTTTATTTTTTAGTTATGGCGCACGGCCATCCCGCTGCCGCTTGTTATGGGATGGGATGATGATCTCCGGCGCCCTGAGCATAAGTGAGCTCCACCGCTTGTCGGAATCAACCACGGTGCTACCAAATTCTGCTAGATTCCGGACAGTTTCACATCATTGAATAGTACATACGTGTGACAGGACCGGAAGGGTTTTACAGATTATCCAGCTGGCCAATTAAACATGGGTCGAATAAACAAATTTTCAAGTATATCTTGCTACAAAGCCAGTCAGCTTTCACTAGAACCCTGACTGCTCTTCTTACGTATATCAGCATGAAAAGGGGAGGAGCAAAGCATTCTTTTGCGTGCAGTCCACCTTTCCTTACGCATTCCATACTGCGCACACGTGTCGAGGGTGACCACCGTCTGCATGCTCATGTTCTGAATGCAGAGAGGAACAAATCCTATGCAGTAGTCTCTCGACCGAAGACATGACGTTCCTATTGCAGTTTTATCGAATCATTTTGACCGGTGGCCAAGGAATTCTAGGTACAATTGTGCCATAACCTTGTTACATACTGGGGACTCACTACTGAGGCAAACGTGCCTTTTTTCTTCTGCCTTTGCTAAAGATTCTTTTGCCAGCCATATGCTCCCAACATATTGTGCCCGGCAGTCTAGCGACTCGGGTTAGAAGCCGTGCTATTCTCGGCACTTGCAACAATTAGAATAAAGGCTCTGTAAATACACAGATATATCGCTTTTCGACACTACTAAACTACAGCACACGAAATTAAGCACAGGCTTGTCAAGATGTGGAGCATACCTACAAAGCGCACACCCAAGTGCTGCGCGATCAATCATAGGCTCAAATATTGTATGAGCTTACCATGTCATATCTCGGCAGATAACGTAGGCTTTTTTCCAGCACCTAGACAACCTCATGTTCGGCTCGATAAAGAGCGAGACAGGCATTTGCTCGAGAATGTTAGTTGTTGCTGCCGCCATTTACGCCGTGGCTGTCCTCTGTCCCGGGCATGATCACTATAGCTCTGTTGAGAGGTTCCAGTTTTTCAGTTGCACCTTCGCAGCATTATTACCATCGAAACAGAGATTTACAGAACAGCGCTAATAGAGAGACAAGAAAGATAGGACTATATATTGCACGTCCGTCCTGTCCGCGCGTCGTACAGATGTGGAAGTCTAGGCAAAGTGAGAGCACTTTATAGTCTTTATTTAAAGCTACTGAGGAAGAAAATAGTGAGGAAATGTTCCAAGCCTTAAGACAACTGGTAATGAGAAAACCCGGCATCCTTTAATGAATAACCACAACAAATTACAGCATATAGGGGATCCTCGCTGTCCCTGCACTGCATCCGATCACATGCGGCTGCATAGACATGAAATCACTTCGAACACAAACGTGCCTTTGCGCGAAGCTTCTTTGTGTTTGTTCTCGGAAAGGTAGCGCGAGGCGCAATGCACGAGCTGTGTGAACGGGGTGGTCACGAGATGGCCGCCCTGTGTAGTGACGCTAGGGCCGAGGTGCCCATTCCTGGTCATGCTTGGCTCCCAGACGTTTTGTGGCGACGACAACCGACATAATTTGCTCAGGAATTTTCGTCTGAACAGCTAGAGGTATAAAAGCACATAAACCTCTGTGCTCCTGAGATACGTGCAGAAACTAGAGATCTATACTTCGAAACAGAATATCAAATTTACGACAAAAAAAAAGATGCTTACTGTACTCGAAGTTTATTAAAGGTTGCTAATGCAGGTATATATTGTGCGCAATATCCTGGCAGCTAGCCCGAATATTGCCAACGTCGTCGGGTACAGAATGGATCCCATTAAGAGAAATCACACCATGAAAATCTGACACCCATGAAATAGGCTGCACCAGCAAAAGTGTCAAAGCAGATTAACGGTTGCAAATGAGCGGCGGTTATGCCCGAGCACGAATACCGCTGGCGTCCGTGGAACCTAGTGCCGTTCGCCCGCCATCGTGCAAAGCAAGCCAGGTCTCTCGGACATGTAACGGCTTGCAGCAGGATTCATCTAGGCTCGCTAAGAGGAATCACCCCCCCCCCCCTCCCGCCCCTCCCTTCCCCAGCGTCGGCTCGATACTCAACCGACGCTTCGCTGGCAGCTTTTTCCAGGCTGCAAACTTGGAACGGCAAAGACCCTCTCGTCCATTTGTCCAAGTCAAACGGTGGCCGCTGGCGTGGCCAGATTGGAGGTTTGAACGGCTGGCTGCTGCAACGGTCGCAGGGGCTATAAAAACCGAGACCGCACCGAACGGGAGCAGCAGGGGGAGCAGACGAAGACATCAAGCGAGAGAGACCCTCTCCTGGGGCATCGCCGTGCTCCTTTGTGCGAGCGCGTTGTGCTCTAGGCCCCTGTGCCGATTATGCAACGTCGTAGCATATACTGTACACAATTGTTTTGTTGACACACCGACGCCTTGATCGTTTCATCACTCACCTCTGCACAACTGTGGCGGCAGGCTGGGATTCCCCAGTCCCAACAGTGGTAACAGGGTGGGATCCTCGATCCTATCAATGGTGGCAGCGGTAGGGTGCCCAAACCTAAGCGTGATGGCGGATGGGGATCGACCGGCGTCAGCTACCTCGGTGTGGTGAGTGCCTGATGTTTTCCCCTCAATTCGCCAGACTGCTCTAGCACAGGATATTGTAGTGTAGGGTAGGGTTGTGTGAAGCACTGGAGTTAGCTTTGTTGTTGCGAGCCTAGTAGGAGCGTTTTGAAGCCAAATCTGGTGCTGAGGGAGTGAATAATGCGTTGTTTGAAAGAATGGCTTGCGCGTGCCATACTAGTAGCTCGATAGTAGTGAATGGCAAGTTAAATCTAAGGGCAAATGGCAAGACGCTGTTGTGCGGGATGGAGAACTTCAAGATGAAGGAACTCCTGGAAATTTGTGAAGATATGGGCATTTCTTTGGGCTCCGGTAAAATAAAGAATGAGATTCTTGATATCATGCGCGTAGAATTGAGCTGACGGCTGAGGAAGCTAATGAGGCCTGGGATGATATTGAAGAGAGAAAAATGCTGGAGGAAGCCGGAAGGCTCGAACGCCTTGAGCGCGAACAGGCAGAAAAACAGCATGCTCTAGTAACGAAAGTGAAGCACCTGGAACTTGAAGCCCTTCGGATGAGTTTTGGAGAGGAATAAGACATTATCCATGCTTCATGAGACTACCGTTCGGCACTCGAGAGACAGGCTGTGGCCATTCATGATCGCCCAGGATATGAAGAAGTACCTAGCAGATTTCGAGCGCTTCTATCAGAGAGAGCATTCAGGGGGATGGCTGGACACAGACGTTGTTAGCCTATCTTTGCAGCGAAGCGTCTGACATGATCAAATGCTTGTTAGGCGATGGCATAGACAGTGAGCTAAAAAGTATGTTATCCACTAAGTATCAACTGTGCCCGCTGGAGCTCCTCAAAAAGTACGAGAACTGTGAAGGTAGCAAGCCGTACTTGAATTCTGCATAGCAGTTAAAAGCCGTTATTTTAGAATAACTTGGCAGTGAGGAAATTTCGGGTGGTCGTGACAATGAGGTTGAGCACGTAGCAGTAGAGCAGCCCTAAAAGTGCGCCACTGAGGAATATAGCCAGTACATGGCATGGAAGATGTAACTGCTGCTGTAACAGGAAAAATGTCCCGCATTCGGCAACTGAGGAAACACCTCTACCTTCTGATAAGGCAGTCACAGCATTGGAAGGTGCGGTTATAGCGGAGATTGGAGCGGAGTTATCGGGAAGTGGATTTCCAGGCGTGTCAAAAGCAGGAGTTCAGAGCGTGGCGAAGAGGAAGTCCCGCTGGACATTGATCAAAAGACCAAAGCAGACGCAAGCGAAGTCAAAGATAATGATCCCAAGGAATGTGAAACGTGAAATGAATGAAAAAACCGGAGATATTGGATCAACAGGAGTGGACGCATGTGGAGTTTGCGGACGCTGGATTGTGCGTTAATATTTGCGAGGAGCGATGCAAAACAAGTCTGGTGCTTTCGCACCGCTGCGAGCTGAGTCACACTACGGAAAGCTTCTGTAGAAGGAAGACCGCAACTGAGAGTAACATCGGCCGCCACCGGCTATCGGCTGAGGAGTGTCAGAAGCGTGACGAAGGCTGCAGGCCAGCGTTCGTACCAGACGAGAACACTTGTTCATCAGCGCCTGTAGAAACTAAGGTGCTGG
The DNA here is from genome assembly GCA_030143305.2 of Amblyomma americanum. Taxonomy (NCBI): domain Eukaryota; kingdom Metazoa; phylum Arthropoda; class Arachnida; order Ixodida; family Ixodidae; genus Amblyomma; species Amblyomma americanum. The sequence continues at coordinate 90,248 of JARKHS020032307.1, read as the reverse complement.
ACGACAGTGGAGCACAGGGCCTTCCAGACAGCATGGCGGCAGTAGACGATATTTTTCGAAAAATGTCAGAATGAAATTGCACTCAGAGACGCTGAGGGGGAAGAATATAGGTTGGAGGACATTAGGAAAGGCATCAAAGACAAGCCTGAGCCAGGTTGCACAGGTGAATCGGAGGACACTCAGAATGATATTGTCCGAAAACGGGAAACTAGGCAACCTAGGCTGCGCAAGCATCAGCAGCAGCATCAGTTTCGTTGTCGGCTTTGAAAGTAGCTTTAGATTCGGAGGTGGATAATTGTACGAGGCATAGCCATCACACAAAGGAACGAATCACTTAAGTGTACCGAGGCAGCTATCTCTGGGCAGTAAGATGAACTGCAAAAAGAAATCACACAAGCATTCGCGCGAGGAAGAGTGTAGAGGCAGCAAATCTAGATACAAGAGGGCGCTGCTCAGGAAGCTCAAAATGAAGAAGCGGGACAAGGCTGACGCTTGCGCCGAGCGCACAGGCAGCATGATGCGCGAGTACAGCGACTCTCATACATGATCTCACTTCCTACCGCGATTAAAGAAGAAAACCAAGTCCAGCGAGCGTAGTAAGAATATCAGCAGTCACGCTGCCAGCCGGAGTTACAGGTTGGGATCAGAGGTGAAAGGTGCTTGGCAATGGCATCATACCTAAAAGTGAAGCACAAGATTTTACGGAACCATAGTGAAAGCGTCAAAAAGATAACTGGCAAGAACAAATCGTCTAAGCGCTCGGGCAAGAAAGGTATCGCGATGGAATGCTGCGCGTCGAGATAATGCAATTCTGTAGACGTAAAATCAAAAGGCCGTATAGATGGAAACCTCAAATCCAGCGATACGAAAAATGGATGCGCAAACAACTAAACACTCGTTGAAGGTCTCACTTGGCACACACGAACAAAGAAAAAGAAAGGACACGACATACGCGAGCGCTCAGAGTGTGTCGTGTCTCCCTCGTTGTCCCTGTCAAACTGCGTGCTGTTCTGTTTAAAATCACTTACCAACTCGCGCAAGCATCCGTTTTAACGATGTTCTTGTAGACTCGTGTTCACACGCCAGACTAAGAATATTGTCTCCCACACAATACTGGAACCTGATACATAATCTTTTTCATTAGTAGCGCACCATTACGGCCACGCCTGATGCTGCCTAGACAGATCATTGACGAATTGCCGATGAAGACGAAGAGCCGACGAAATACGAAGAGCTGCCGCGCTGCAGGAGATTGCTTCTGTTGGATTTTCATTCTGACTTCCTCAAGATCTCTCAAAATTCGTGATTTACGTTTTCTCTCAAATTCATCTATATTTATGAGCCGCTTGAGATAAACCTGAATGAGTTTTCTCCTGTGTAGATCTGCACCGAACCCTAGCCAATTCCTCACGGTGGGTATGTGCCATCGTATTTGAGGCAACAACAACAACGACTGGCCGTCTTCTGCGCTTTCCGCCATCCTGCTCGCTGTTTTGTGTCGCCCGCCGTAAAATCCTTACCCTGTTCTATTTGTGCACTAAGCCCTACTTGGTGGAGGTGCGGATTTACTGGTGTCCTGGAGCTTCGCAGTCGTACGTTTCCGATCATCACTATACCTGAAGATTCCGACCCTAGTTTGTACCAGCGCGATCCTGCTGTATTCAGTGGTACCGGAGACCATGACGTCGAGGACTGGATAGCCTCGTACGAGCGGGTCAGTACCCATAACAAATGGGACGATACCCTCAAACTCAACAACGTCATCTTCTATCTCGCGGACGTTGCAAATCTGTGGTACCGCAAACACGAGGCTGATATCCCATCGTGGTCCACCTTCAAGGGGAATTTCGCGGACGTCTTTGGCCGGCCTACGGTGCGCAATTCCAGATGCTTTTGGCCAAATATCCAGCAACCGTCGTCGACGTCATTTTCCAATGCCATAGCTACGACGAAATACGAAAGCGCCGTCTTCTCACTAGCTCTCCACTCTCGCACCTGGAGCCTCTAGCGGCTTTGACGTCCGGCTCCGACCACTCGCCACTGCTTCCCCAGATCTACCAGTTCGCGAAGAAGTTGGCCGTCAGCTGTCTCTCGTCCACCCGAGTCCTGACGTGCCTCTCCTCTTGTGCCTTCGCTGCAGCGCGTCATCCGCGAACAAGTCGCCGAAGCTCTTCCTACTCTATCTGAAGTTCCTTCCGTCCCTCCTTTGAAGTACGCCTGCGCCGCGGCACATTCTGGCCCCTGCACTCGTGTGGCGGCGCCCTTGACGTACACCGCCGTGGCTGCGCGGCCTCGGCCTGTGGCGTTTCCACCCAGTCCGCCTGTCCTGATCCCGGCACCGGTATCACCAGCGGCTTCGCTTCATTCCCCCTCTTCGCCACACTGCAACCCTTGGCACACACTGCACAATCGTCCTATATGCTTTTCGTGTAGTTTCCTCGTAGACGTGGCCCGCCCCTGTCGTCGCCGCATTGTCGCCCCTTCAGCGGTTGCGCCTTCTGCCTGCTCACCGCAGCTGCTTCGTTCTGCTCCACCTCCGGTAGCCTACGCCATCAACCAGCGTCCGTACACGACCCGTCGATCCCCGTCCCCACGTCGCCGTGCAGTGTCACCTATGCGCCGTCGCCCTACATCCGCTGACGAGGGAAACTAAGTTCTGCCGTTCCAGAGGCAAGAACTGCACATGGTCTTCGAATAGTTCAAGGACTCATTTTTCTCCCACGAAGACTCTTGTGGTTTCTGTCGACGGTCTGTCTGTGTCCGCGCTTGTAGACACGGGTATTGCTGTGTTAGTGATTGTTGAGAGACTGTGCCGTCGCTTACGGAAAGTGACGACGTCCTTTTTTTTTGTTTGTCGTTTCGACCTGCAACCGAAGAGAGGATCGCCCTTTTGGCCTCATGCACAGCGCCAGTTGTCATCGCAGACATTTTGTTGTGTCTAATTCTTGGTCCTGCCGTCTTGTTCCCAAGACGTGATTCTCGGGTGGGTCTTCCAGTTAAAAAATAACGCCGTGATCTCTTGCGCCCGCGCTGATGTAGAATTTTCTGCATTGTGTTGCGAACTGGCCGACGACCTCCATTTCGTGCGTCCGCAGGAGCTCACCGTCACTAGAGATGTCGACGTCGCTCCGGAGGCTTCAGCGCTTGTATCCTTCTCGTGTCCGGCCACGCCAGCCGTCACCGTTTTATTTACGCCGTCCTCTTCCTTTGTTCATCGCGAAAACCTGCCCCTGCAGTCTGCTGTTCTCGATGTTCACGGAGCTCTCACGAAGATGCTTATATACAATCGGTCTCCTTTCCCGCTTACCCTGCTACGTGGCAAATCTCCTGGTTCAATTCAACCTGGCAACCTTCTCTCTGACTTGGATGCCCCCGTTACCTCCCGCAGTTCCTCCATCAACGCTCTTCATTCCGATTTGGCACCAGATTCATTGCCCGACGCCGCCTTCCGCCCGCCGTGAACTCCTTCCCTTGTTCTATTTGTGCACAAACCTCCTTTCACATTGAATGGTATTAAACGCGTGTTCACAGCCTGAGATTTCATGAATGAATTTCCTGAAAGGTCAACGACATAGTTTTGGGCCCAAAAAATACAAAAAGAAAGGTACAGCAAACCGGTGGGAGAACATTAAAAGTACCCGCCGCGGTGGCTCAGTGGTTAGGGCGCTCGACTACTGATCCGGAGTTCCCGGGTTCGAACCCGACCGCAGCGGCTACGTTTTTATGGAGGAAAAACGGTAAGGCGCCCGTGTGCTGTGCGATGTCAGCGCACGTTAAAGATCCCCAGGCGGTCGAAATTATTCCGGAGCCCTCCACTACGGCACCTTATTCTTCCTTTCTTCTGTCACTCCCTCCTTTACCCCTTCCCTTACGGCGCGGTTCAGGTGTCCAACGATGTATGAGACAGATACTGCGCCATTTCCTTTCCCCAAAAACCAATTATTATTATTATTATTATTATTATTATTATTATTATTATTATTATTATTATTATTATTATTATTATTATTATTATTATTAAAAGTAAAGAAAGAAATTACGAGGCATGATGCAAGGCATTCCAAGCTCGTGAACAGACGAGCTCTCTCTGCTTTCCTATGACAGAGCAATTTAAAGCCTTGCGAACAGCAAATCACCACAATTGTGAACGTGCAAAGTGAGAGATTACTTTATTGTCGTTGCCTTATTAGCGTGATAGAGTCAGTGAGAAAATCCACTTATATCACTAACAAGAGCAAAACAGAAAACAAGACTGGAGGTAACTGGGGAAGCAACAAAGGCTGTCACTATACCATACATTCTTTAAATAGCGCACGAACTTAAAAATGTCTCATGCAAGGAAGGCATGGAAATCGATAGGCCAAAGAAATCAGGTGAAAATAAGCGAAAAGCATGAAATATGACAAGAATCTTTATTTGCGGGTGGTGAAAGGTTCATTCAATGCAAAAAATCATATCTCTTTGTCCAATATCGTGCGGCAGGCACTCTATTGACAGCTTGTGTTAAATCGAGGCTATGGTAATATTAAAATCACTGCTGCAAAATTACCCACTCTCTAAATATAGCGTCGCATTGTAATCACTTGAAATCAAAATGCGAGCCATTGTTTGATAAAACTGAGAGAGGAGGACATGGAAGACAGAGTGGTAAAAGAATTTGTGGAAGCATTTTTGAACGGAACTGTAGGTGAAGGAACCTGTGCTAGCTATCCATCTATGACACTCACAAAAAGGGAGACTTAAATCACCGCCCTAAAGCGGTGAAAAAATGGGCAAAGCTAAACCACAGTATTGCATACATGGCACTGCTTCTGTGAATGATATCCTATATGCATAAAAATGTGTCGTCAAAGAGTAAGAAACTGTTGGAAGTCTGCGCTTGTGATGTGCGTCTTTTTATGCCTTTTTCTATTGTATCCTAGACCTCATGCATCTCAAACATTACCAACTATCTGTCCTTGTGATAGCCTTATCTGATGTAGGTAGTTTTCCAAGGGAAGTTTCGCCTTGCTTCGTGTGACATAGCAAAGGGACAGAGTGCGCAAGAAACAGGAGCATGTGAGACGCACACGAGAGCTGAATTTCAACTCAAAGGTTATTTTCGAGACCACAATAGGAGAAACGCAGAAGATGACAAAGTATATGACTGCACAGGGAACAACGAACATAGGATTACACTGCGGAATGAAGGATGGGATCAAGAAACCAGAACGGCAAAGGCACAATGGCGTAACAAATATTTGGGGGGCACTTAAGCTCCGCATGACGCGATAGCGTTAATAGGTGCCGTCATCGAATCCACTTGATCTCAGCATATTACGCGATTACGTGCTCTACTAATGTTGCCCGATCACATCAAACATCAATGCCTCGTGAAAAAACCATGCAGTTGTTTATGTGCACCCTTCACTGACATGCACTTTGATACTCGGTTAATCACTACTCCTTTAATAAGTGCTTCTGTATTCCCACACATACTCATTAGCATTCAGCATTAAAACTGCCTTCATTCCTTTAGTCTTGTACATTAAACACGTGTGATCTGTGTCCTCATGAATTTCGAGATCTAAAAATCTAATCACTGATTGTTCCGGCAGTTCAAAGGTGAAGTTTAAACCCCTGAACTCCGTTTCAAGCAGATTGATGACTAAGCTGGGGTTGACAGAACTGCCTGCTTCCTCGGGAAAACATAGCAAAAAATCGTCGACATAGCGGAAAGAGGCCAGCACTCCTGACGCTTACAACTGCAAGCTGTCGATCCATTGTCATTGCTGCAAAAAATGCAAGCCTGGGTTCGAAAGAACCACGATCATATCGCATTTGTAACACAAAAGAAAGAAATATCGCAGAAGCTTTTGAAATCAAATCCTTCTGGGCTGAAAGGTGTATCTTTGTCATTGTCTGAGAAAAAAGTTGACCTGCTTAGACTATCGCGATGAGTGTGTTGTGTGGACCAGATTATGATTGCTCATTCCAATAAGTTATTTTGTTTCTTTGTTTGTCATAGATGACGTGCACGCCTTGTGCATAAAAGATAACCAGTTTCCACCACTAAAAAAAGTTATAAGTTCGCGCTCTGTGTTGTGTTCGCGTCTTCTCCTTCTGTAAGAAGTTAAACGCGTTGAACCAACACGCTTTAATCCCCAGTTGCTCAAAACTTATCTGGACATCTCTGCGGCGTGTCTTATACGGTAGATGTTGCTCGGGAAGTTTAACTCAGCAATGTACATTTCTTTCTTATATATACACGTGCACCCACACCATCCCGAAAATAAATGACCAGTCTAAATTTTCTTTGGATGGCACTCTTTGCCGCCCCTGATCAATAGAGTGTTGTCGATAAAGAACTTGCACATACTGATGCCGTCTGACCTGCGCGACTTTATTTTTCCCGTTATTTTGAATTTTCGTTTGCTGCGGCTGTACGCACAATGGTGTGTATTTATATCTCTATGCCACAGGGCTTTTCTACTGGGTACCTAACTTCATCTGCGTTCCTTGTTCCGCCCTCTAGTGATTGGCCGCCATCGTTTTATTTTATAGTTTATTCCTTTTGTGCTGCGACCAGGCTTGTGGTTGCGTGCACATGGCTGCGAATTTATTCCCGACTTTCTTGGTAGATATTTGTTAACATTGCAAATTGCTTTTCAAACGCATTGCATCATCTCTATACTCCAATAGCTCTGTAATTCGTTATCATTAATTCTGGAGCAGATACCATCAATAAGCAAATAGTGCCACCTGTCAGTCAGAAACTATCTGGCTGTCGCCGAACTGTGAATAATCAGGATGAACAATGTTTTTTTAGTTTACATCAGTAGCTATAAACGAATAGCTGCTCCGTTTTTTGCATTTTAATCGCTGTCGTCGTCCCTCTGCGTTCCTTATTTCCACGCCACTAAAATGCACCAGCACCAGAAAGACTTGGAAGAAACAGCTGTCGACACGGGGGAACGCTATTCCCCGCTGGTCTCCGCCCTATGTCGAAGGCCGGCTTGTGCAACAGAATCTGAACTAGAGTTCTTAAGTGGCACCGTGATGTGCAGCATAGTTATTCTGTTCCTAAAATCCGCTGAATTTTTCATAGTTTACAGTCCTCATTTGTGTAATCAGGCGCAGGACAGTGACAGTCATGCCTGACGTCATTATTGTGTTACTTATTCTGTCAACCAATGAACGCTAACACTCGTTCAACGCTGATCTTAGGTGGCAGTAAGTTTTCATATTTCCTAAATATTATTTTTAAATAAATGGGTTGAATTCCTCCACAAGAAGCGCTTTAGCGAAGAATATTGAAGAGGAAAACATTGACATCAGGCAGAAACTGCCTGTTTATAGGCGATTTAACGTCCTAAAACGACTAAGACTATGAGGGACGCCATAGTGAAGGGCTCCTGAATAATTTCCACCACCTGAGGTTCTTTAACGTGCACAGACATCGCACAGTACACGGGCCTCTAAAATTTTGATTCCATCGAAATTCGACCCCTGCAGCAGGGATCGAACCCGCCTCTGTTGGTTCAGCGGCCGAGCGCCTTAACCACTGAGCCACCGCGGCAGCTGCGACTGAACAGCTTCCAGAGAAAATAAAACCAAAGAACATTCCAGTACCCGGTCAAGTATGGTTGCAGCGCAGTGCGTGCATTATGCCTCAGAGTGCGGGCGGGGACGTAGACTTTGCTCGGCACTGTTGTCGAGGACTTCAAACCTTACAGCTAATATGGGATGCAACACTCTGTAAGATCCGAGAGCACAGGTGGAAGATGACGACGTTAACAACGCGTGCCGTTGCAATTCGTCAAGGCGGCAACCACGGGGGCTTCTCATCGCGCTACAAGTAACCACGGCCGCAAGCTTTGCAGGCAAGGCGAAGGCTGGGTCGCACATGGTTGCGATTTGCATAGAAGAGTCCACTCGTTGCTGTCAAGGCTGCTAGGAGACCCGTTCCCCGCGAAACGAGGTGGACATACTAGGCGGCGTGCGAGCGACGAAACACACTAAAAATAATCAGTTTAAAAAGAGACAAACTTCGAGCGCCCAACTAATAGATACGAGCAGTGGATTGGTGTATTTAGACCCTCTCGTCACCACAGCACCTGAATTTCTTCTGGAAGAGCCCAACTTCCTCTCTTTACTGACTTAAAAAATTCACCTTAAAAGAACGGAGATAGATACTTGCAGTTTTCTTACACGGTTCGAAGCACAAATGTAAAAGCGATGTTTGGAGATGAAATTCGGCGGCTCAGTTTCGCATCCGTGACTTCGCGCTGAAAATTTATACGAGGCTGGTTCCGACTCGAATCGCATTATTTTGCCAGCTAATGTATTCAAGTGCAGCTCATAATTTTTATTTCTGTGACATATGCCACGCGGGAAACATCTGTACTTTCTTTAATGATGGCTTTCACAAGAAAGACGACACGAGAGAGGCTATGACTTGGCAGTGCCACTCAGAAAAATAATTTTAACTCTGCTTCTGTACCTTGGTGAATTTTTCTAGAAGGAAATAGTGCAGTTACTTTGTTTCTTCACAGCTCAAAGACAGAACACACTATGTAAGCACACGCTTGGTTTAGGTATGACAGCAGTGAAAAACGCGCTCAGTACACCGCATTTGAAGTGGACATGTTATCCGTACATTGGCATGAATCTGCAACGCATTTGGCGCAGGAACTGCTTGAAAGCGCTAGCAATACTGGATTAGAAAAAATTTTTGGATTGGTGTAACTGCTACAGCAATGGTTCATTTAACATTCAGCTCGCAGTACCCGGAATCTGCGAAGCGACTGGCCTAATTGAAGGTCACACTTCTGACGCAGAGGAGATTTCTAAGAATCCCGTAATAAAGGCATACCGCCTTTTAAAACACAACCTCGGGTCATTTAGCGCAATAACCTTGAAACAAGAGTCAGACATGTTGATTCATATTTGAACAGTGCAATAAAACAACGGGACACAACAACGAAAGGACACCACAAGCGCTGACTCGCAACTAGATTTTTAATTCACGTCAAAGCATCTTAAATACTAAGAACGCCAAACACAAACAAGAGGGAAAAACCAAAAGAAAAACGACACAAAGCTGCTAATCATGCCCACAAAGGTGACAATCAGATCGAGCGCGAGACTACACATCTTGGCCGGATAAAAACATCATGTCTTTATCAGTTAGTGTGACAGAAGGATCACTAATGCAGCTATCAGGTTCCAAGCGGATGTGAAAAGCCTTCAAAATTTCCCGCGTTAGGCTGTCATTATGTTTTCCTAGGATGACGGTGTTAGACAACAGAGGGGTGCAAGTACCTTCTCTCCAGTGGCGGGCAAGGTTACAAGAAGACCCATTATCTCGGGACCTGTGGTGCTCACTAAGACGAGCGTTGATTCAACGTCCTGTCTGGCCAATATAACTCAACCCGCAAGTGCACGGAATCCTGTAGACAACCCCCATATTACAGGGCACAAAAGGGCTCTTATGGTTGGTCTGACAACCCTCTGTCTTGCACCCCTCCGTTGTCTACACCGTCATCCTAGGAAAACATAATAACAGCCTAACACGGGAAATTTTGGAGGCTTTTCACATCCGCTTGGAACCTGATAGCTGCATTAGTGATCCTTCTGTCACACTAACTGATAAAGACATGATGTTTTTATCCGGCCAAGATGTGTAGTCTCGCGCTCGTGCTGATTGTCACCTTTGTGGGCATGATTAGCAGCTTTGTGTCGTTTTTCTTTTGGTTTTTTCCTCTTGTTTGTGTTTGGCGTTCTTAGTATTTAAGATGCTTTGACGTGAATTAAAAATCTAGTTGCGAGTCAGCGCTTGTGGTGTCCTTTCGTCGTTGTGTCCCGTTGTTTTATTGCGCTGTTCAAATATGAATCAATACCAACTCGCCCAGTTCGCAGCTTTAATCAGACATATTGTCACGTTTGGATAAGTTATCTGTGATTAATTCGGTTGTGAGGTTAGAGGAGAGATATCCAGTCTCTAGCACGAGACTTCGCGCGCGTATTCTCTTGTCTTGACACCCTAGAAGTGCTAACTACATGCCAAGTTAATGTGTGAGCGCGGCCTACTGCCTCTCCCCTTATGTATACTGCAGATTTAAAATGAATAATAACATGGTTTCTTTGTTAAGAATAGAAATAAACGTTAGCAGCGGCACCTTAGTATAATCCTGCTTTAGTCGTCACATTGACTTGCTAAATATCTCAGGGCAGGAATCGCCCCACTTTTTCTCGTGTCAAGCTATGTACGCGTAAGTAGAACGGGATGACAGCAGTAGTACAGAAAATATATGTAAAAAGTCAGAAGGGAGAAAAACGACGTCTCGGAAATGGGTACGAAATACACTTATTTGGGGCAAATAATGGCCGAACATCCGCACGGCGACTAAAAAATATGTTGCGAAGGGTGTGGAGTGTAGCTGGCATGCATTTTAAGGTACTACATAATTTCTGGCCGTATTCGTCAAGACGAAAGTATATCGTGTTTTCTGTATCGTGTTTTCCAAACCTGTGGGGCATGCACATTGAAAGTCAATAGAAGGATTAAAAATAAAGGGACGACAAAGCAGCGAGCTTTCGAGCGAAAAATGTAAAGTGTAACATAACTGCTTATAATGAGGGAACTCGTGTTAATGAAATCCTAACTGAGATCATGAAGAGCAAATTGCCATGGGCAAGACATGTAATGCAACGAATATGAGTGGAATTCTTGGCAACGTAAATGTAGTAAGGGGTGGAAGAGAAGGAAATAGGGAGGTGAGGCCTGAATGTTGGATCGGTAAGATACCTGCAACAGTCGTAGAACAGCTGAAACTGGCAATCAGTGGGGGAGGAATTTGTCTTACGCTGGACGTAAATGGGCTCACGATGGTGGTTATCAGGTGTTGTCAACGTGAACACATAGATCATTGGAATCAGCAATCATTTAGAATCGCTACAGAGCTCGCTGAACTGCCGCGTCCACCTCACACTAGCACTGTAGAAGAGCCAGCGGAACTTGTTTGCGACAGTCCAGAGAGGGGGCGTTTCATCTCCCTCGCCTAATGGAACGATCTTAAAACTAAATAAGCAGGCAAAGTTGCCCATGATCTTTTCCAGCAAGCCTCACCAACAATTTTCTGCTAGGCCGCTATAATTCGCGTCCGAGCAAACGTCGTAGCCCTTCCGGATAGTTCTTGCTAGGTAAGCAGGGGATGGCTTGTTTTGTTGTGTTATATAAACGTAGTGGCTGCAGCTGATGGACGATTATTTGAAGTTAGCCATCTGCAATCTTGTAAGGTTAGCAACATGGAGAAGCTGTACGCTTCCGAATATTATCTTTATATGATTTGAACTTTATTCACGACTGAGCAATCGCTGTATTATTTGCTTGTTCTTACAGCTGATGTGGTAACAACTGAAGTCTTAGACCATTTACATTATTCATGGGCAGTAAGTAATGAAAACAAAAGACGCTAACGCTTTCTAACTTACCTGATAAAGCTGAAAAGTGCCCTTACAAGGGATGACGTATTCATATAGCGAGCCACTGGTTTTGCCACCGCCCGCCGAGCAGTCGATTTTATGAAAGTACAGAAGAAAAAAATTATGTAGCTGCGTCAAAATGGTTTTGGCAGCGTAGAAAAAAATTCGAGTCGACGTTTTTTAAGCAGTATACTTAAAACTGACAGTCTAATTCAGCATCTTTAAACTCTCACTGCAGTCCATGCTCACTATACAATGCATGTGTCTCGTTGCACCACGCTAGGCACGTTTTCGAGCATCCATTTTGGCTGCTATTATTAACAAGCTCAGAAAAACACCGTGGTGAATCAGCCGTGACCCTGAGTCCGAAATTGAAGCCATGCATCTTTATACCCATGCAAGGTTAGGGGTCAAGGGTTCGACACCATAACTCTACACGTATGGTAATACAGGGCTGTCATTGACGGGGCTGCAGGTCGTCAAGGCCTTTTTGCTGCCTACCCGAAGACTGCTTTAACTAGCGTAGTGAAACTTTTCACTTCAAAGCTCGGGAGCACTACGACACGTAAAACACAAGTGAGGGACGCCGAGTGCGCTCTTGGTCTGGGGAGAAGTGGCCTATAGCACCAGCCTGCGCTCGACAGAAGCAATGGGGAACGCGGGAACTGGCTAGCTGCTAAACAGCAGCAGGAGATGTAAGCAACACATCTTGCATCTAAAAAACATGGTCAGGACTACTGTGCGAGTACTGCCGCATGACCCGCGACATTGTGCCTTGCCCATTTCTTCAATATATTTCGTCCTTACATATGCTCTGAATGACGAGAGGTTCTCAACATTATGCTACATAAATTTCAAGCCTTCTAATCTCCCCATAGGCAGCTAGTTCTAGCAATTGCCAAAATCACTCATCACTATCATATGCTAATTTGGCTTCGCCTATTTTGGTTTTGATTCAAGAGTTTCTCATCGCAAAAAAAAATTACTTTCAAAGGTTCGAGAGGGGGAAGATAATGGCGACATGTAATTTACCATTTAAAGAAGTTTACATTGTGCAGGTGAAAGTTGTTTCAATCAACGCCTCGCATTTTGAAATGATAAGCCTAAATAAAATAATAAATACCTGTTTTGTAGCGTTAGCTACATTAAGGTAGCATTTCTAGCCTTCGGCGTGGCGGCGCCGTGGCGGTGGCTCACGCTGTAACGTGATTGGTCACGTGATGTGGAGCAGCTGCCGGCGGCGCGGCGCCGTGGCTGATCACGTGGTTCATCAAGTGGTTGGTCACGTGACCAATTTCCACTCGGCCAGCTGTATCTATTGCGTTACTCCAGGTTTAACAAGAGCTAAACCACCGCCAATTTTTTAAAGATATATTAATACGGCTAGAACAAGTGGTGAGAATAAATTGTACGTCAGATTCTCAAATCCGTATTCAGAACGTAACACTTAGGTGACCGGAAGGTTGCCAAAGTGCTTCTCACTGGTTCAGTTCTGCCCACAGGGAAAACGCTAGGAGTAGAAGTGTAAAAATAACAGTGTAACGATGAGCTGCACAAGCCGAAAAACTCGGCTAGAGCTTTGCTGTACAGTTTGGTGTCATATCATAACTAATAATAGTAAGCTCTATGAACCCTTAATGAACTAGTAAGAAACGTAAAGCGGCAAGTGCGTTGACATCGTCAAGTACGGCACCAAACCGTCCCAAGAGAAGGTGTTACTCGTTTCCTCATGTTTTCGCTTACGACGCTTGCGTCCAGCAGCCACTTGCCGTGCTCGTTGCTTCCGCATCCTGAAATGAGTGACGTCGGCGCTCGATCTCCCTACGATTTCAATGAGCTGCGCGCTATACGGTGCATCCCGTAGGAACCTCCATGAATCACTGGCTGCTGCAGAAAGGAAGTCATTGCGTACAAGAACTCTTGAGGATCTTCGGGCCTGCTGACGGGCACAAAGACACACTCGGCGCTACCTAGACAAACTTAGACGACAAGGGTCGCGGAACTTCTGTTCTGTTCTCCGGGCAATGGTAAGGTGATCTATGAAACTCTTGCAAAGCTACCTGAAAACAGCCAGCTTCGCCTGCTAGGATATTACAACTCTTCCTGGCTTACTGGTGAGTTACCTGCGGAGCGGAAGCTGGCTAATATTATTTCCTTCTTGACACCCCCAAAGCAGCCAATTGACTTCACATCTTCCTGCCCCTTGCCTTACTGAGTTGTGTAGGTAAAATTATGTAGCAGATGATCCACAAGCGCACAACATGATTTCTCGAAAGCCACAATGAGCACTCGCAAGAAATCAATGGGTTTCGTCAGCAGAGATCTGCAACTGACAATGCCAGTACCTTCGTCGTATCACCTGAAGAAAGCCTACAAGCTAGCCACAGGCCAATCGCTGTATTTCTCGACGTCAAGGCAGCTTTTGATTCTGTTTTCCACCATACCATTCTCGCAGCCTTGGGCAGCCTTGGAATTGTAGGCAAGCTGTACAAGAGAATTGAAAACTTTTTAAAAGACCGACAAAATTTTATGAGTACTCCAGAAGACCCAACAATGCCTCACACAGTAAAGAAGGGCGTACCACAGAGTGCTGTGCTCAGCCCCCTGTTGTTCAACATCATCCTAATACAAAAAACACTAAACCAACGACAAGGAGTAAGTATCACGCTTTATGCAAATGATACTGCATCTGGAGCGAATCCAGATCGTGCCACGTCACGCAGCGACGTCTTCAGAAAACAGTACTAAGCATCTCCACGTGCTTGGCTCCCCGAGGACTTCACCTTCCCGCAGAAAAAAAGCGTTGCCATGGCATCTACCAGGAAAAAAATGACCAAATATCTGCTCCTTCCTGGTGGGAAGCCGCTCTCCTACGAACGAGCCCAACGTTTCTGCGGTATTTTCATCGATAGGAACTTCTCTTGGAATCCCAACCTTAAAATGTTCCTTGCGAGAATAAGAGAGCATCAAAAATCTTCAAACTTAAGGCAGGAACACGATGTGGCTGCAATTGTCCCTATATGAATCTCCTTCATAAGGCTTATGTTCATGGTCTTTTCCAATATAGCTTACGAATTTGGTAGAAAAGATATTCAACAAATAAGGGAACGCTGGAAGAAGCGCGGAACACCTGCCTGCGGGTCTGTCTCAGCCTCCTGAGCAGCTGCCTTACCTTGGGAACAGTTGCAGAAGCAGCATATCTATCGCTAGAAGTCATCGCCGCGCAGGTAACGAATCTAACCCATCTACATCATCTACTTCAAGAGGATATATACTTCCTGCGAAAAGTCTATATAACCCACAGCAGTTCCGGCTCTGGTCAAGATGGGCAGCTATTGCAACTTCCTGTAATCAGTCAGCCACGTAAGCTACTGGCACCTACTTTTTCTCCTTGGACACTCTCACCTCTTGAAATCAAGCAGTTCATACAAGGTGTCATTGCGAAGAACGGCACGCTGCAGGCTGCGCTGCTACAAACTGCTCTGATCTACTTAGCTGAGCAGTATTCGCAAGACACGCACCTTCACTGATGGCTCAACTTCTCAGGACTCCTCATCATGCGGCCTTTATGTGCCTTCATCGGCCCAACTACTTTCATCTTCACGGTCTCGCAAGCAGCTCTACAAAACATGTCCAACCTAGTAAAGAGAAGAAATCACCGGCAAATTTCTCATGACATTAGATGCCTGCACTACTCAGCTGTTGCTGAAGGCAATTGTATAATTTTTCAATGAATTCCAGCTCACTGCTACATACTGGCCAACGAGAGAGCAGACGAAGCGACCCGCAAAGGTCTACAGAGTCGTAACTATACGCGCATCTTCACGAAATCAGATGCGTCCCAGCTCGCCATACGATATACCTAGGATGAAAAGAATTGCCTCTAGAACTTGCCATATCATCCTTACCTCTTTCTCTATTTCATCGACCCACAGCTCAAATCAAGACTACCACTCAGGCTTCAGCATCATCTAGAAACAATTTATCATCGTGTCCGTTTTAACGTTGCATTTACGAACAGTGTACGATACTGTATCAATCAAGCAGACAGTCCGTATTGTGACAACTGCGGCTCACTTGAGATTGTACTTCATGCTCTCTTCGAATCTTCAGCCTACGCCAACCAACGCGTGCACTATGAATGATTCATGCAGTTCATCACCAAAGTGCCACTAACAGTGCACTCTATATTAGGTTCTCCAGGCTAATACCGACAGCAGCGACGTACAATGACATTCTTATTTGCCCATTTAGACGCATTTCGTGTTTTGGACAAACCCTAAATTGCCCGAGCACTTGATCACCCCGCTGTACATACACAGAACTTAAATTTGGTCTCATCCAAAGAACCCATCATTCAGTCAACTATTGGGTTACAATCCTCTGCAATGACCGCACTCTTTTCTAGCCCCCTTCTTCCATCTTTACTCCAAAATTCCTTTCCTTATGAGGAGTAGCATGTCAGAAAATATTCACGCCGGCTAAAATCTGTTTCTCATTAAAAATCTCTCTCTCTGTCTACCTATTCATGCCGAGGCACACGAGCCTCCTGGTCATCCACTTCGCTACGAAAAATTGGTATAAAGGCGTAGTCTCCGGATTTTATTTCATAGTCTGTGTGACTTCGTTAGTGTATAATCGTTCCTCGCTGACAGACGGACGGACTGACGGATTAAAAACAGCGCTTTGAAACGGAGGTGGCGGGTGCCACCATGCTCGGTATTTTGCCCTCTATATTTTTCCATGCAATACTTAGAACTTAAAGGCAAACCTCTAAAGTTTCCTTTTTGAAGTGTAAATTATTTTAATTTCTGCGCTGTGCCATATTTTAAAAAGGCTTTGGTTAGGTGATTGCCCTATATTTTGAGGCACCAACCATCCATCTTTTTGCTAAAGTTTTACAAGGAATCAAAGAGATTACGCTCATTTTCTCTGAAGCCGACAGCCTCGAGGCTAACGGCTCTGACTGTGTGTAGGTCCGACCGAATGTTGTAATATTCAAGGCATATATTATGAGTTCATTCTGCAGATTTGCTACTCATTTTAGGTCTCATTATATTTGTAAAATTGATATTTGTAGGTTCGCGGTTTAAAATGCACCCTGATCTCGATTTTGAACATGACGCTATCTCTTCAATTAGTATATAACTGTGCCATTCTTATTTTTTTGTCAGTTTCTTTACAGATGGAGTTTTTCTTAATGAACTTGCGACCCTTTGCTTTATTGAGCCGGCGCTTAAAGCTCTTTGTTTTACCGTAATCTGTTTTTGCTTATCTTCTTATTACCTTCCATGTTAGTTTCCGCCAATTTGATTAATGTCTTTGTGCTAGTTTATACTGTTTAGATCCCCTTCTGTATTCGCCCAGTTACCTCAGCTATCTTTCATGCGATATTCTACTATGGGATTCCCGCGATTCACTCATTCTTCATCGTATTACCCATGTACATCTTCATGTGGGGTTTTTCTATGAGCACCCTATACGCTTATGTTACAAAAGCTCTCGATTTTACCGGTAGCACCAACTGAACTTCTGCCAGAAGCCACAAAATATCGCTTTCCCAAAAGTGAGCCCTAGCACCGTTATTGCATTTGAAATATTTCTCTGCAGTTGGTTCAGGGTTTACCCTTATATTGTTACAAGTTTTATTACCGCAGTATTTCTGCGCCCTTTCACACTGCTCATCTGTTCGCGCTTTAACATGCACGTCTGGGCTTTACTCACCCATACCACGAGATACTTGTATTATCTCACTATGGGTATCTGATGGTCCTCTTTTGTAAGCATGTTATCAGTGGAATTGTTGACCTCCATGGTTAACACCCAATAATGCAATATCTTCGCATACATTAATCTCAGGAGCCAGGGCTCTGCGACCATTCTCCCTCATTTATATGAAAGATTCTAGCCTAGATTGTTTTTTGTGGGCTAGTTTAGCAGTACCACCTTATGTTGGTATACCAGCAACCATCCTACTAAGCAGCAGCATCCGGTGATAGGCATACGGAACTTGTGAATGGTGGAACTTGCGCCAGCGCGCCGAATTCCTACCTTAAAAGGCATACACTATATTAACGTAACTTGTGATAAGTTGTGGCAAAATACGCATGTGGTGATTATACGTCCGCGCGTATATTAGAAGACAGACTGTAGAGACTGTGGTTAAACAGCTGTTAAGGAAAAGTGCAACTCTTGCACCTATGCTGTAGCCACTACTAGCATGCATTGTACTCTTTTGACCGCTAGTGCGCGGTACGCCGAGCGGGAAGGAAAGCGGCGGCTTTAATGTCCATTGCTCTACCCGCACCGCTCTTTAGTAAGCTATTAGAGAAGCCATTAGTTATGAATAGTAAGGCGAGCTTCTTTTGACATTCTTTTGAGAGGAATCAACAAGGTAGCGCAGCGATCTTAATTGCTACGTAGCGATGCATGATTGTTGTGGTTGGTGTGAACAGAGCGCTGCGGGTAGTTCAGTTACGGTTGGAAGTAGATGCGATGGTAGCGCAGGCGACTACGTCGGTTTTGAAGAGTGCAGGCATGAGAGGTTTGATAAATGCTCGGCATTATTCCTGTGTAGAGAACGAAAATTATTTTTTGTACGCTTGTCATAGACGCAGAATTAATTCGGAAGGCACCACCGCCACACTCCAACTAGCGGCACATTAAAACTTCTACTTGAACAAAGACTATCAGCGGGTAACAAGTATCGCCGCCAAGACATAATGTCACGCCTCTTCAAAAGAAGCTTTGCTCTATTTTGGTACAATTTTTTTCCGTTCTTTCGAACTATTTTTAAAAATGACATTAAAACAACTCGCTAAACATTCGGTAATCCTTACCCGGACGCATACAGCCTGCAATCGGCGGCCCTCCTCATGCTATCTGCTGTCGATGGGAGACGGCCAGCGAGAGCAGGGGTGTATAAATGCGCCTGCTTGAAGGTATACTACGCGCGCCGCCCGGGGCCAAAACAGGGGAGATACAAGCAATATTGCCGCTCTCAAGCATTTTCCTCCACAAAACAAAACCGTCTTCCTGAAAGGGATATTTACAGGGCAGGTGCTGCCAAGGGGAAAGAGCATAGCGTGGCATATAAGAATGGAGATAGAATGCACCGCGTGTCGGAAGAGGTAGGGAAAAGGCAGCTCTGTGAAAAGGAGTAAGGGCGGGCCCATGCCCAGAGAAGAGGCTGAGGAGGGTGCACGTAGCAGTGTAGAGAGAGTAGAAAAATGGCAAAGGCGAACCTGTGCCAATGATCGTCATCACCAGCCTGTTTATGCCAACTGCAGGGCAAAGGCCTCTCCCCTCTGTATATCTGCAATTAACTCTGTCCATTGGCAGCTGCGAGGACTATATCTCCATAAATGCCTTAATATCATCCCCCTATCTTACTTTCTGTCGCCCTCTGCGACGCTTGCCTTCGCTTAGAATCCACTCCGTTACTATTAATACCGATCGGTTATATTTCGACACATTCATGCCTGGCCAAAGCATATTTCTTCTGCTTGATCTCAACTAAGATATTATTAACCCGCGTCTTTTCCCTGACCCACACTGCCTCATTTCTGTCTCCCAAAGTTACAGCTTCGATTTTCGTTTCCATAGCTGGCTGCGTTGTCGTTAACTTAATAGAGCCCTTTTTGTCAGCCTCCATGTTTTGGTCCCATACGTGAGTAGCAATAAGAAACAGCAGGTACATAATTTTCTCATGCGCGATATTTGGAAACTGCCATTCATGATGTGTGTCAAGCAAAAGAGAGCTAAATCCCATGAGCGAGCAGCAGACCATGGCGTCAGTTCCCCAGAACTGGCTATTCGGTGGCCCCGTCTACCGCTAACATAATAGGAAAAGACCCCTGCGAGGGCAAATGGGCCTGCCTGTGTATCCGGCAAGAAATGTCGACGGACACACAATGAGAAGAAAAGCCTTAGCGAGAAAAGGCTGTGCTAAAAATGCATTTTCAATACATTGCATTAATTTCGTATTAATTTTGCACTTTTATGTCCCTATGCTTAAATTGCCACAAGAATGCTTTCCATGTATGCTAGGAGTACTATTTTGAACATTCTTCTAAATGGATCAAAAATGCATTTTCTGTCTGCTTAGTATATTTATTATATATTAAAGATATACTAAAAATATTTAATGAATTTATTTTAAAAAAGCTAAAAATATGCATTAAATGCATTAAAGGTATACTTAAGATATACATTAAATACATTAAGCTACTTTAAAAATACACTACAAATATTAATTTAATACATTAAAAATATATTCACTTCGGCTCGGCTTACAAAAGGTATGCCAGTCGGATTCAGCGGATTATACTGATCAATATTGTCAACAATGACTGAACTCGTTATAAGCATCTGGAGACGGACAATCCCAGAGAAAACGCGTTGTCATCAAGATGTCTATGCCAATGCAAGGTCACGTGACGGGGCCTGAACGGGAAAGATGTTGCCACGCAGGAAATGCTGAGGAAAGTGACGTCAGCAAACAGGAACTGCTCCGACAAGCGTGATACTTGACTCGGCTTCTATATATCCTGGAGAGGAGACATATTATCTTGCCGGTGAGGTGCTTTTTGCGCAAAGACTGTGGGCCCCCAAATTGTCGCACAAGCGTCGGAGGGGTCGCGTTCAATCTGCGGTCTATCTAGAACCTAATTGTTAAACGTAACTTGCGTCCGGCATCGCTCAGGAGCCGAACTGTCAAACATCAAATACATGGGTGTCTATGGGAGCCAGTCAGCCTTTCAAGTCTGGGTCCTTTTCGCTGGCATGTTCGGGCGCGGAGGCACACATGGCGCCATTGCCGGTATAATGGTAGCAAGCTTTCCACACGTAATTTAAAGACGTGGTGATTTCCTTTCTGGTAGAAGTTAACATATAGGAATTGACGACACAAAGGGGAGAGTTTTGAGTGTTCACGGAAACGTGATTTCGAGTACTAGGCTGTTCCCCGGCAGCTTGAAGTGTGCCGAAAATATGCTGACGGGGACTACCCATTTGTTAGAATTAAATTATACTACGCACGAATTAATTTCGTATTTACGAAAGCACACTTTCAATACATTGCCAACATGTCATTTCCCGAAACGCGATATCGAGCACTAACTGTTCAGTGGCAGATTGAAGTGTGGTGCAAATACGTTTACGCGGATAGCTCATTCGCTAGAATTGATGTGTAATTTGGACGAATTAATGTCGTATTTGCGAAAGTACAACTTTAATACATTGTCAACATGCAAAGGTCATTTCCCGAAACGCGATATCGAGCACTAAATTGTTCTACGGCAGCAAAAAGTGTGCTTCCAATATGTTTAAAAGGACGGCCTGTTTGTTGAAATTGAAGTATACTTGAGACGAATTAATTTCATATTTGCGAAAGTACAATTTGTAATACATTGACAAGATGCGAATACCGCATGCATAATTTTTCACGTATTTTAAACTTGCTGGAAACATGCTTTAAGTGACGTATACTTGGAATCAATTAATCTCATATTTACGAAAGTGCGCTTTTAATAGTTTGACAAGATGCTAAAACCGCATACATACTTCTTCACGTGTTTGAAAAGTGCTCCATGGTTTAAGTGACGTATACTTCCAAATAACTTCCAAAAAAAGTACACTTTTAATACACTGACAAGATGCTAAAACCGCATACATATGTTTTTCTTTTTTTTTCACATCCGCCAGGGTGGCTGAGTGGTTATTGCGCTCGGCTGCTGGCCCGAAAAACGCAGGTTCGATCGCGGCCGCGGCGGTCGAATTTCGATGGAGGCGAAATTCTAGAGGCCCGTGTACTGTGCAATGTCAGCGCACATTAAAGAACCCCGGGTGGTCGAAATTTTCGGAGCCGTTCACTAAAGCCTCTATCGTAGCCTCAGTCGCTTTGGGATGTTAAACCTCCCTAAACCGAAACCATATTTTTTCACGTGTTTGAAACATGCTAGAAACATGCTTTAAGTGACGTATACTTCGAATGAATTAATTTCATATTTACGAAAGTACACCTTTAATATATTGACAAGATGCTAAACCCGAATTCATATATTTTAACGTATTTGAAACGTGCTCGAAGCATTCTGAAAGTGACGTATTTATGAAACATTTTAAGAAAATATTTAAAATAAAAGCATAACGTTTTAGGAACCTATTTCAGACATATATTTAGTGCATGCATGAATACAAATTATGTTTAAAATACATTATAAATATCCCGAAGTATATTCCAACAGTAATAGTTTTCGCTAAATGTCTAGATGCGGACCTCAACTTGGATTAAAAGGGCACGAGAACGGCCTGTGGACAATATAATAAGAACGAAGATTGGAGGGAAGAGGAAATATCGGATAGCCTGGCAAAGATTTATCTATGTCTCGGGTTAGTGGACATAGCAGTGAGATATGGCAGGACATCTGCCAAGTCGGAACCACCTGGACAAGAATTGGAAAAGAGGAAGCGGAAGCGAAGTAAGAACAAAAATGGCCATGCTCGTGAGTATTCCGGCAAATGAACCGGAAAGAGGACGACAGGATGGCAAACGAGAGAAAGTAGGAACAAAACGATACATTTGCTTGTCCGCGTTATCGGCAGTTCAGGCAGCAGCCCCGAGATGAAGGACCGTATTGCTCCTTGCGCCTGAAACGATTGGGAAAAATCCGAGGACTGGTGATAAAGCACGCTAGTGGAAGCGAAAGAATCCATATCGGCAAGTTTCTTGCGCCGCACTCTAGTGTGAGCAGGGATGTGGTACAGGAAAAGGAAACAGTGACAGAGATGAAGTCAAGGGGGTGCCTAATGACCCAGGGGAGAAAAAAGTGGCAAAAGAGGTCAGAGTCTGTAATAGGGAAAGAGAGCCTGTGTAGAGGTGAATTCGAATGGTACAGGCTGCTCGCTGTGCATAAAGACAGGCTTAAAAAAGGAGACGGCATCTCTACGATAAGCACTTCAAGCCGTCGTCAATCGGAAGCATACGCCAAAATGCCTGTACAAAACAAGGAAAACCGCACATAAGCAGCGCGTGCTGAGACACTCGTGTGGGAACCATCCCTAAATATTTGTGAACTGAGTAAACAATAGTGGCTGGGCAAGTGAGAAGAAACAAGGCAAGTCCAATGGAAAGGATAGACGAAAGCTGCCTTATCGCTCTAGAGGTCCTGCCATGGGAGGAGATGGGCAGGAAGAAAAGTATGACCATTAAATTGAACCAGCACCGAGGACATAACGACAGCGTATTCAGCGAAATGATGGTCAAGCTCCGACGGGATAGGAAGCAGGCGGAGAATTTGGAACGCCGCTGTGCGCGTTGTGCTGTAAGCGCCCGTCAGCGACAATAAAAGTGAGGCGTATTGTATTGACACAACTTTCTAACCCAAATGGGAATCGGCACATCGATACTACGAAGCGGAAGGAACAAAAGCTAAAGACGGCTTAGAGTTCTGGAAATGCAGAAGACGCTGAGAGGCGGGAGTAGCAGCACAAGCGGAAGGAAGGAAGGAAAGATAGGCGGCGATGACATCTGTCGTCTACAATTTGAAGCTGAGAATTCAAGATACATGAGTATCCGGAGAACCAAACCTCAGGATTGCGCTTCGCCAAACCGCGGGCGCGATGCAAAGAGGGCATGAATAAGGTATGGGTCGAGAAATTGTGACTAGCTCCTGGTAGTATCAGCAGTCCACTCATTCAGCTACGTCAGAATGCACACGTTTGAGGTTACGGCACGTGCGAGTGAAAGTAAGGATGATTATCGCATCCACATACACCTGCATATGAGCGCCAGGAGGCACCATCGGTTGCCAGACGCTGTAAAATGCCCAATGAAAGGTCGAGCGAAATGCGAACGAGAGGCCTTTCGACCGAACGGAACAACTCCAGATCGGTACGCACATAGTACTAAGGCTTGAACAGCGCATTAGGAGTGCGTAATGTCAAATCGAAAAGCGTTACGGGGACTAAGAGCTTGCAACAAGGGCTACAAGAGGTATACAAAAGACGCTGTGAAAATCTTCCAAGGATCAAATTCATGCACATTCTGCGTTAAATGACTGGGTTGGGAAGAATAAACCCTGTTCTCTACCACCTTACCGGCCGATATGCTGGACTGAATGCTCGGCCGCTGTGCCACATAGACAGGAAGTGGCCGAGGTGAAGCTCCGCAATAAATAAGGGAACAAAGAAAAAGCGAGAAGTCTGCAGGCCATGAAGAAATTATAGACAGGCTGAGGGCGTCTAATCCATGGAGGGGTGACGCTCGCTCACAGAACGTTAACGTCTAGATGGAGCTCGCTGGGGGTGAATGAAACGTGAGCAGATTACGTGATACTTGTTTTCCTTAGTTTCTTGTTTTCCTCTTGTTGTCTTTTTATACCTTTTACTTCCGTTTCCTGTTCTTCCTCGGCTTCGCACAATACACCTCCAGCCAGCATTAAGCGAGCGCTGATATCCCTGGGCACCTACCTCCTTTTTTTTTTCAGTGAACGCTTTTACCGCAGCTCTTTTGCCCTTCGATGCCCTTTCCTTTTGTGCCCCATATATCCTTTCTTAGTGCTTTTATTAGGAAATTGTCTTCGGCGTTCCGCCTCTTTTTTTTCGCCTTAAATTGCTTTATGACTGGTATAACCATGTAGTGGATGGCTTATGTTTCTTCTGTCCCTCGGCTTGTTTTCGCGCTGACTTCTTCACATCTACTGTGTGTTAGGTGTGCGGTTTCTCTCACCTTTACTTTGGTGTTACTTCCTACCCTTGAAGGTCTACACAAGGGGTTTTAGGGAGACTACAAATGACTGCCCTGGCGACCACTTTTTTTTTCACCATGACAGTCTTGACGTTTTCACGACTTTCTTGTGTATAACTGCGCTGGCATGTCTAGACCTCAATTTCAAGGTGTATACAGGTCTATAATCAGAAGGGCTTTAAGTTATTTGCCTCTCAGAGGTCGAAGGATCGCCGCACTTCCTGATAATTGATAATCCGCAGCGCTCCTGCATGCAACACTGCGTTTTTCCTGGACTAGGGTCGGGCGCAGCCGGTGGCTTTTGTGTGGCTAAAACTGTCCTCGGTGGATACGGCTAACATTTAACGACGGCCACTGTCCACCAAACAGGTGCTTGAATGACATTGATTGAGCGAAATGCCGCAGTAATGGCACTTGTGCGCCCTCTCTTAAAAGAGGGCTGCTTCAGTGATTGGACAGCACGACAGGCCGTACCGAATCACAAAAGGACCGGGTGAATAAGGTTTCATTGCAGTTTTTTGGCTAGTTCAAGCAGTTCTTTAATGCGCCGCCAACATTTTGAAAAAGTGATTTTAAACACGAATGAAAAAATCAACATTGACGTAATTTGATTTTTAAATGTAATGTTTTGCTTTACAACTGCGTTTTATAGTTTTCAGGTAATAAGGTAAGGGCTCTCGAACATAGCGTTGGTAAGTTTTTAATGTGAATATCTGAAACGGACAAGTAAGCCCACTAGATCATTTTTAGTCACATTGAAATAAAGTTCTGAAATCTGTTAGGTAAGCGGCTCTTTCTATAAGTACAAGGGTAGAAACTTGGGCGAGTCGGTAACGGTGATCCAAGCGCCTGTGTTGTGTCTGTCTTTCTCTGTCCCGTTGTCCCGTTTTGCGCTACTCTCACTTTCCATGGCTCTATAAGTACATCGATTTCAAAAGCGAGGAGCATGTAATTAAGATGCCAATATACATTTTCCCCAGCGTTGTTGTATCCATACCTGTGGGTGCTTCAGGTTACGCGCGGTGGTGCCACGTTGCATGGCACGTTGCATGATTGGGGTCTTAGAATTTCGCCTTGGAGGAATAGGGTCACTATGCAGCAGCTACGGGTATTTTCTATCTGATTTGAAGTGGCTTCTCCTGCACGGTGGTTGCGCTGTCCTTCCATTCCTCCCTATATTTGAAACGAATGAAGTCCTTGTATTGTAGTCTGCGATGGTTGTATCAGGGGCTTCTTTTGTTTCACGCACGTCTCTGTAACCAGTAAGGTAGTCTGGTTATAGTCTATTCTTGAGTATCATTTCCGAATAGTAAACTGCTGCCTGTTGAGTTCTATTAAATTGATTTTTTTCTAATTCCATAACCCCTTGCAAACAAAAGGCGGTAAGTTGTCCTGATGTGTAATTTTAAAGCTTTTAAAATCCGCGTTCATTCTGGGTCAATTTAGTTTTAGTATTCTCTAAATCTAGCGCCACACTTGGGGTCCGGAGGCGTTGCTTATTCAGGGCGGCAAGTGTTTCAGGCTAAAGGCCCTATTCAGGCGCACCGGCGAAGATTGTAATGGTTTGGTTTTAATTATGGGGCTCAACGTCTTGAAGGGACTCAGGCTATGGGGGACGTCGTAGTGGAAGGCGGCGGTTAATTTCTGCCACCTGGGGATCTAAAATGTGCGCTGGCATCGCACATCACACGGGGACTCTTGCATTTCACCTCTATCGAAATGTGACCGCAGGGGCAGGGATCGAACCCGCGTCTTGCGTGTGGTAATGATGATGCAGGTAGAAAGACTGGTGTCCAACGACCTATGTTAAGGCATATTTCCTGAGAATTTCGGCCGCAAGCATGTATGCACCCTTTCGATAGATCGTCAAATCTTTGTCAAATCCTTGCTGTGTTTTGTTTCCTACTTTCGACAGTTCGTCAAAGTATCGAGATAGCAATGTAAGAAAAGCGCGCTTTTATTAAGCGAAAAGGATACGAATTTTCTGGCTGCACGTGTCTGATTTGATGACTTCAGAGTAGGATAAGATTGATTATGTTATTTTCAATGTGCACTTTCGGCACTGTGTTTGATAAAGGTCGCAAGAGCAAGCGCGCTTCGAATGTGGTAGTGTTAGAGCGGAGATGAAAACATATGTCCTTAATTTCGACACTCACGTATAAGGACGCGGAAAAATTATTCAATGCCTTGCTGCTAATACATCGCGCCCTTTCTTGGAGCAACGCATGCAACGTTTGATAGGGTGCAAATGGAGAGTCATGAGCAGCACCCCAAAACTCTTATGTCATTTTCATCTTCTCGCAAAAGAAGTTTCTTTTTTGCTTGCACATGGCCCTGCCTATTTGTAGCTGAATGAAAGGACAAAAATACGCGCCGAAGCATCACTTCAATTCGCGTCTAAGCGCAAACCTAACCGGGGATGCGGGAGAAAGAACTTTAAGCCCTGCTATAGGATTCACTTCGTGTCTTTGCGAAAATTCCATGGCCCAACATGTAAAGTTACCGCCTTTTTTCCTTAATGGCAGGCGTTTTTCCGTTCACCATTGGAATGAGGTAGTTCCTAAACCATACGCCTAAAAAGACAGTGTCCACATAACAATTTTTGCGGACGACGTACCACTGAGCTGCCACGTGTTTTAAGGAGAGACATGGAATGCACTTAAAGTGATGCTATCTGCATTCCACGCTTTTAGTGCTATCCTTTAACGCCTTTTGCACCTCGTGCTCTCCGCGCTTAAGACCACTTAATTGCTCGCACATCCCATCGAATCACTGCAACTACGCAGCAGTCGCTATGAATGAATGAGATACCACTGTCACAGAATTGCAGAAGTGTAAAATTGAAATTAAAATTGTTTATTTATATTTGAAATCACAAGAAGGTGTGTTCAGCCCTTTTTGAACTAGCAGCAGTAGGTTAGTCATGGGTCCAAAAAATTAAACACAATCATACAGACACTCGAATACAATGCAATTCGAACTTGAAGCAGCGGGGAGAGAGACATATACACGAAAAAAATGTAGAAATTAAAAAAAGCCATCGCAAAGAACAATTCCATAATATAATAAAATATAGTACGTGTTCAAAAAAATCAAATCACACAGCAGGTTGAGTAGTCGTTACCTTACAGTATATATGTGCAGGAGTAATCTTTTTCTGTAGGCGTAAAACTGAACACATTTTACTTTGTGTGGAAGAGCATCCCATATTTTAGCACCAATAAAAGTGAGGTGTCGTTCTTCATACGCGCTGTGAGTGGGTGGTAGATTAAATGTTCCTAGCGTTACATTTCTGGTGTAACGATATGAATTAGGAAATTGCGATATATTGGAAAGGGCAAGTGTGTCTTACGATGCTGTTTACGACACTTACTCTTTTTACTACGAGAAATGAATCGAAAGGTAGTATCTCTAAGTCGTCAAATAATGATCTTCTGAGATTATCCGCCTTTGAATGACTAATAATTATCGTTTCTTTAATTTTCGGATTGGCTGGCTTTTGATCGCTTCTTCGATATAGCCCCAATTTCCACCGTGAAACGTGTTTGGCAGAAATGTATGTTTCTTGATTTAGGCACAGCATCTACCGGGGACTCCAAAATGTATTTTAAATAAATGCACCGTTTTATTTATTACCCTGTTTATGTAGCATTGCCCACACTAATGCCGACGAGAGCACTGGCACTATCTTCGTCTTCCTAACATACACGAAAGTAGAAATGGTAGATGGAGCGCATTCAGTACGATCGGTTTTAAAATGGAAAATAGGCACATGGATATTGGAGAGTTTTTCTGATACGGTCCACCATTACCAAATGTCGTAGCGCGCGGCAGCCGAGCGGCCGCACCAAACAAACAGCGAAGACCGGTGCAGGACAAGGAATTAGCGTTTATTCGTCTTACGCTTAGTTTGTAAGCAGCGGTTGCTTGTCCGCTGCTGCTACCAGTGCGTGTGATGGCAAAGTGACGCGTCATGCGCTTGACGCTATCACACTTCTTCCCCCCACGATCATCGCCTTCATTCACTAGCTTCAGTGACGGAAATCGAGGGAGGTATATCAGTCTGGTGGTTTCCGGGCGCGCTGGCTTCTGCCCAGTGTTGGCGGCGAGTAGGAAGGCGCTTCAGCTTGCGCCTCAAGATGTCCGTTGTGCGCAGCTGGCAGTTGCAATTCTTGCCCGTCTGGTGGTGGCGGGGTATGGGTTGCCGCATCATCGCGAAGATGGGGTACTGCCGCGCCCGCGTCATGCTGTGCCTCCTGTGGTGGGAAGGGGTCTCCTGATGACGCTCAAAGTCCTCGGTGTCGGGTCGTCTCGGGGATTCTGCCCCGGCGTCCAGTCCTGCATACTGGAAACGGCTGCGCGATCGCAAATGATCAACATGAACGTGCCGAACTGTGTTCTGAGTCTCCACGAGATAGGTCACAGTGCTGACTAACTGCACTATACGCCCTTCCGTCCATGACACCTTCTCTTGCCGGACAGTCTTCACGTTTAACCAGTCTACTTCCTTAAACGAATGAAAAGTCGATCTCCGTTGGTCATGCTGCTGTTACAGCAATTCTTGCTTACTCTGCATGTTATCCAGAAATGATGGCCTTAGTAATGGCCGTTTAGTACACGGAGTTCATTTCAGGAACAGTTCAGCCGGGCACTTGCCTGTTGCCGTGTTAGGGGCTGTCCTATACGCCAGCAAGAAGTTGTCCAGCCTCTCTCGCATTGATCTGCTGTTACCTCTCTTGTTGTCGTGCAGAAGCTGCTAGCGAAGACTCCTTTCTACAATTTGCACCGACCTTTCGGCAGCCCCGTTGGACTGCGGATGGTATGGCGGGCTGTACGTGCGTCGGATGCCACAGGCATCGAGGAAGGCCTGGAACTCCTGCGCTGAAAACAGGAGGCCGTTATCGGAAAACATTTGTTCAGGGTACCCGTAAGCAGCAGACTCCACAAGCGCTCGATAGTCTTCGCGGCTGTAGTTGAGTGCTTAGGATACGCTTCGATCCACTTTGAAAATGAGCCTACGCAGAAAATAAATGTCCTTTTTTCAAAGTAAAAAAAGTCCACATGCACTCGCTGCCAGCAGCGGGCGGGAAACGGCCATGGCTCGAGTAAAGGACGGGAAGCACTATTTCGCATTTGTTGGCAAATACTACACGCTTTTACCGTGCTTTCGATGTCTGCTTCTAGCCCTGGCAACCAGAGCAGGCTACGTGCGAGCATCTTCATGCATGAAGCTTCGGGGTGTTCCGCGTGCAACAGATCCAACTTTACGTTTTTCAGCTTTGTTGGCACAATAACACGACGGTCCCCTGTTGCGCAACCAGCTTCCAGTGACAGCTCCGCACGTCTGTTCTAGTACGGTACAAGTTGAGCATCTTTGATTTGTGCTGGCCAGCCTTCCAGCTTATATAGGTAGACTTTGCTCAGTGTGTCGTCATACTCGCTAGCTTTAGCAACGTCCTTAGCCGTCAGTGTCGTAGTTTCAAAAACGGCGAGCGTATGTCGCTCATTAACACTGCATTCGCTTGCAACAGGCAGTCTGGACAGCTTGTTTGCCACTTCCATTTTAAATCTTTTTCATATCTCAAGTCGTAGCGATAAGAAGCCAGGATTAACGCCCATCGTTGCATTCCAGCAGCCGCCAAAGACGGGCCTGCTTCCGTGGCCCTAAGATGCCTAGTAATGGTTGATTATCCGTGAACATCGTGAATGCCCTCTCATATAGGTAGCGGTGAAACTTGTTGAGAGCAAAGACTATTGCCAGTGTATCTCGCTCTATCTGGGCATACCCGCGCTCAGCTTTCGATGGCGTCCTAGAAGCAAAAGCGGCAGGCTTTTCTAGCCTATTTGTAAGTTTGCGAAAAAGATCCGCGCCGAGTCCATACTGCGACGCAACACAACTTAGAGCCAAGGGTTGCTTCGGATCGTAGCAAGCAAGTACCGGACTGGTCGTGAGCAAGTTCTTTGTTTTTCGAAGCGCGCGAGAACACTCACCTGTCCAACGCGTGCCCTTCTTTAGGAGCTCGTAGAGCGGCGCAGCCACAGTAGCCACGTTCGACAGGAATTTGAAGTAGAATGTTACCATTCCCAGGAAAGACTTCAGTTCGGTACTATTCGCAGGCTCTGGTGCATGCTCTATTGCCCTTTTTTTCGATCCCAGTGGCTCTATTCCATCCGCTGGAATTATGTGGCCCAGATAGCGGACTTAACTGGAAAATGGTTTGCATTTTTCCATGCGCAGGGTCACATTGTGCTCCGGCAACCGTGTCAAAACCTCTTCCAGCCTGTGCCGACAATCATTCGCACTTGAACCTCCAATAATCGCATCATCAATATAACACCCTACTTGAGGGATACCTTCGAGAATCCCGTCCACGAGCGACTGAAATATGGCAGGGGCACTTGCGATGCCGTAAGGGAGCCGCTGATACTGGTAAAGGCCTTTGTGGGTGTTTATTGTTAAAATCGCCTTCGCGTCTTCGTAAGGCCTAGAACGCAGAATACTTTTGAGCCTGCCAATGTTGTGAACAAATCTTCTGGAAAGGGAAGAGGGTAGGGCTGAGTCAGCAGCATAGGGTCCACTGTGACCTTGTAATCGCCATGCAACCGCACTTATGCTCCTCAATCTTACGGTACCACTACCAAAGGAGTCGCCCAATCGCTTCTAGTGACCCTTTTCAGTACCCCACCCGCTCGAAGGCATCTAGCTCCTCGGACACAGCTTGCTTCAATGCAAAAGGCACGGGACGAGTCTTCAAAATTACTGACTTTCTCTTCGGCTTCAAGAGGACCAGTGCTTTGTAGCCCGTCATCAACACCATCTGTGGTGAAAACAGAGCCTCAAACTTCCTAAGTTTCTCCACGGCGTTGTCTTGCTGTGTGGCTTGAACTTCCTGCCAGTTTAATTTCAGCTTCCTCAGCCAGTTGCGGCCAAGCAGACGTGCCCCGCCCCCAAACACTTTCCCACCGTCATCTACTATCAGAACAGGTAAAACGTCAGTTTGATTAGAGTGCTCGACACGTACATTCGCCGATCCTACAACCGGCACTAGTTCTCCTGTGTACGTTCTTAAAGGAACAGTAGCCGTCGTTACTGTCAGATGGGGAAACTTGCGATGAAAAACTGGCTTCGGCATGATGGTGACGCACGCCCCTGTGTCTATTTGCATCCTTACGGCTTGTCCTTTCATCAAAACTGTGACATAGTATGCAGACTTATTTGTTGTTATACTGTATAATTATTGCTCT
The DNA here is from genome assembly GCA_030143305.2 of Amblyomma americanum. Classification (NCBI taxonomy): domain Eukaryota; kingdom Metazoa; phylum Arthropoda; class Arachnida; order Ixodida; family Ixodidae; genus Amblyomma; species Amblyomma americanum. The sequence continues at coordinate 58,789 of JARKHS020032307.1, read as the reverse complement.
TCGTCAGACTCATCGGCCAGGCTATCGATCGCATTAAGCGCCTTCGGTTTGTCTGTGCGCTGCCTGCACTTTGATCTCAAGTGACCTTTCTCGCCGCAGATATGACACTTCTACTTACGATATCGACAATTATTGGCCGCATGGCGTTTACCGCAATGGAAGCACTCTACGGTCTCAGTCTTGCTTCGAGAGTTGTCTTTAGAAGGGTCGCCTTGGCTCAGAACATCAACTTCTAGTTCTGAGCGCCTTTGTGGTACACCTTGGAGCTCTTCTAGCTTTACTCGTTGCGTCAGGGTTTAGGCTAGTCCACGATTTAACGCAATTTTGCACGCCTCTTCGCATGACAGCTTTTCAGCTCCAAACAACTCATGCTGAGTGTCAACGCAGCGTAGCCCGGCGACTAGCCTGTGTCTAAGTGCTTCGTCGAGAAATTTTCCAAACTCGCAACTTCTGGCCAGGTGCTTCAGCTGCACAGTGAATTCGGCTACAGTCTCGTGCTCCGGTTGCAATCTTCGGTTAAATCGGCACCTTTCCGCGATCACGGCCTTTCGGGGACTGTAGTGGGTTTTCAGTTTGCTGGCTGGGGAGTTCGGAACTAGCAGGTTCTTCAATACTTCATACACTCGAGGTCCTACTACAGTAAGGAATACAGCTTACTTCTTGCCTTCAGCCACATCATTTGCCAAGACGTAAAGCTCAAATCTTTCCAAGTAGGACTCGAAGCTGTTGCTCCTTTCGTCAAAAGTGTCAAAAGTTTCGTCAAACGTTTTTCCACCTTCGCCATTGAAACATCCGCCAGGCAGTCGTCTTCAGCAGCAACCGGAGGAAGTAGCCAGCCGCCTCGATCGCATCCTCGTCGCCAGTGAAATGTAGCGTGCGGCAGTCGAGCGGCCGCACCAAAGAAACAGCAAAGACCGGTGCAGGACAAGGAATTCTCGTTTATTCGTCTTACTCTTCGTTTATAAGCTGCGGTTGCTTATCCGCTGCTGCTATCAGTGCGCGTGATGTCAAAGTGACGCGTCATGCGCTTGACGCTATCCCAGTTTCCTAGTCATCATCTTTTCCGCTGCCTTTTTGTTTTCAATGGCAAGGTACGATACCTTGTTAAGGTCTATAAAGGAAGAACGATTGGTCTATTAAAGCAGCTGCTAGTTCACGCCCGGCAGCCTATGTTACATTTTTGCTTTTACGTTTTGTTTAGGCTGTGTACTCATAAAACAGCACGTCCCCTTGAAAACATTTGGCCACACCGGTAAAATCATCCAAAAGCAACACGAATATATTTGAAAACTATCTGCATCGCCAAATAAGCTGAAATTTAGAGCCTGCTAGTAGACGCGCAGTGAATGAAATTCGATGATGCTCATAAGTGGGAGGGAGGAAGCTGCGGGCTTTTCGGTACTTCGAAAAAGCGACATTTTATATTTTATGCATTATGTTTGCCTAAGTAGCGAATGCGTCATTTTATGAGGCTTAGAAATATCTGCCACTATGGCAGGCGTTTACAATGGGCAGAAGCTTCCAAATAGCATCCTCCTCTAAAACGTAGAAAAACAGAAAGAATGGAGAGAAGTCGGGCAGCACTTTTTTACACATTATGTGTTCAAGGAGCTCTGAAATATATCATAAGGCATAAACATTGGCCTGTGGGTGCCCAAACATGGTTGTAAAGTTGGCGGCTAGAAAGCTGATCTTCTTCAGTCTACGTACTTACTAGTGGTGCCTAAATATGTCTGTCAAGCCTGAATATCAACGCTGCAAAAAAAAATAGTAATATGAAAAAATAAAAATCGCGAAACGACCCTACTGCTCTGCAACTTTCAAACCATGCGGAAATGTTGGCAACTGCCGATCTCAGCCGCGATTTGGCTTTTATCACTAAATATTTCTAGCGATTTCGACATGAACCATCTTTTTCATAGGCGGAACAGTTCTATTCTGTCGTGACTGGGAGCAGGCCGATTGGCGACCCCTGTTTGGCTCACCGAGCTCCGTTATACAGCTGTGGCACAAGTGAAAGAAAAGCACTGCTATATTGTAGTAGAGTTTACAAAAGTGCAAACAAGCGTTTAAGTAACTGTTCAAGAAACATTTAGAGGAATTTTGGTAGCCGAATTGTTAGCTACAAAACATATCTTTGGCCCTTTGGCACCGACAGTTTGAGTTCCGGAAAAAAACTACTGAAAAAATGCGTTTTTGCGAAAAAATCAGACACACCAAAATATACACCATACACGAGTTATGAGTATGCACACAAGTTATTGTTGGCTACTGCTGGGTTTGATTAAAAATATATTTTTGTGCATTGTTCTTCTACATTCAGTACTGCTGGCTGCTTCGGCATTTTTTTGTTTTTGCTGCAGCGAGCCTGCTGGCACACTTCTGGCATAAACAATTATTTACATAAAGAGATGTGCGCTCGGGTCTCGAAGAAAGTCTAGTAATGTGTGGTGGTACCGCCTAGAGTTCCAATCTTCATCATAAGGCGGTCGACTTGGGGGCATTCCGCACCGGAGCAGGATGTTTCTGCCGGATGGCACGCAAAGAGGGACGGGTCCACATCAAGTGTGTAGTGCCCGCCTCGCAGACAGGCGTGTCACAGAAGAAGCGGGAGTCGCCGAAAGGGGCATATTACTGTGTCGGCCTCGACCAGGTTACCGTTGGGGTGAGGGCGACACGGAGGCGTAACCATCGAGGCAAGACCTCTTCCCAGCATGCAAGGGCAGCCCTGGTAGTCGGTACCACGTGGTTGGAAAAATGCTCGTGTAGCGCGCCATAGGTTTTTTTTTTTCTAGGAGTACTGTCTCTGGAGAGATTGGAGCCGATTGAAGGCACGTGGAGGCGTTGAAAGAACTTCTTCAAACCACCAAGGTTTGTGTGTGGTGGGCATCTCGACGAATCCATCGTACACGTACCGTAAGGGAGAATTTTTCAAGTATGTTCTAAATTTCCTTGCCAGTAAGTCGCAGTACAGCACAAGCTCCTGACTACGGATCACGCCTGAATAGTCTGTGACTATATATGTCCAGATAGCTTCCAGAGGACAAGAGTGCGGAGGATGCTTAATGCGTCCGGAATGGCCAACAGCTCCGCCTGTGTCAATGGCCAGGAAGAGGGGCCATCATATGAACATGTTGCAATTTTGTGCGAATATTTCAGACGCCATAGAAGTGCTCACGTGATCTTCACTCACTCTAGCGTCGAGATACGCCACGTGTCGCTGGAGAGATTTCAGTCGCAGAGCACACTGCATCCGCCCAACAGTAGTCACTTAGGAGGCGAACGGATTGTGCGTGCATGCCAGTCATATGCCAACTGTGCGATGATGGTGCTAAAGCCCTTCTACTTGCTTACGCAGTTGCTCGTGATCGACTGCAACTTCCCTGCTTTTTGCCTGGATTTGCCTGGAGGAGAACCATCGCTGCCAAATGCTGCCCGTTTCTTCTCGGCCGGTCATTGTCCTGCCACTTTGAACTTCGCGCCGTTGGACCATGAAAGCGCGCTGCCACCGCGCTGCGACAAGCAAGACGCACCGCCACCGTCATCAACCAGCGTGCCGTGTATAAATAGTCAACCGATGCATCCGCTCGTCAGTGGGCGTGGGACAGCAGCGATGATGGTGCTAAAGCCCTTCTACTTGCTTACGCAGTTGCTCGTGATCGACTGCAACTTCCCTGCTTTTTGCCTGGATTTGCCTGGAGGAGAACCATCGCTGCCAAATGCTGCCCGTTTCTTCTCGGCCGGTCATTGTCCTGCCACTTTGAACTTCGCGCCGTTGGACCATGAAAGCGCGCTGCCACCGCGCTGCGACAAGCAAGACGCACCGCCACCGTCATCAACCAGCGTGCCGTGTATAAATAGTCAACCGATGCATCCGCTCGTCAGTGGGCGTGGGACAGCAGCGATGATGGTGCTAAAGCCCTTCTACTTGCTTACGCAGGTTAGTTGCCCACTTTCACTATATTCTAAGCGTACCAGTAATCGCTGTTTACTGCTTGTCCCATGCCCACACACTTTGGGATGCTCCGTTGCCGATTGTATTCATGTTGTGAAGTTGCTTTTGTTGTCAGGTGATGTAGAATCGAACCCTGGTCCTAACAAGCAAGGCCTGGGTAATGAGGATATATTAGTCGCAATTAATGACCTCAAAAAATCTATGGAATCGCGCCTTGGGGAAGTAATGGCATCTTTGAGCGAGGTAAAGGCCAGTCAAAAACAGCTAGAGGCCGGTCAAAAACAGCTAGAGGCTAGTCAAAAGCAGCTTGAAGACACGGTGTCAGACGCATTACATCGACTGGCAGCTCTCGAAGCAAAGGCAAGCGATTCTACAGCTCTTCTGGATGGGGCTGACGTGAAACACTTCGTAACTAAAGCTGTTCTTGATGAAAGCTATCTTCTGCGGACACGCCTTGATGAATTTGAAGATCAGTCTCGAAGAGATAATCTTATATTTTATGGTGTCGATGATGCAGCAGATGAAACATGGGCGGAATCTGAGCGGAAGATACGGAGACGCCTTCTGAGCTCATTTTCCCTGGAACTAACCGATGAAGGCATTGCAAGGGCACATCGCCTTGGAGCTTTCGTTCAAAAGAAATGCCGACCGATCGTCGTGAAGTTCGCGTCGTTCAAAGTTAAAGATAGCATTTGGGCTCAGAGAACAAAACTGAAGAATTCAGGCGTGTCTATGCAGGAGGACTTTTGCAGAGCAACTAGGCTTTCGCGGAAAAAGCTCATGGACTATGGTAAAGCAAGTGGCCATAAATACAACCTGCGTTACAACAGGCTGTACGTAAACAAAAAGTGCTACGTATATTCTGCCGACACGGATGCCGTATGCGAAGTTGAAGCGCCTAGCGGGAGTGCCTCTGAAAATGACGCAACAGCCCCGCCTGCATCTCCTCCGCTTGCATCAGGTACGCCTGCATCAACTTCTACCTCAGGTTCGCCATAGGAAAACGCAGCCGTTCAGGCATTGCCGAATCCAGATTACTCGATTCTTTTCACTAACATTCGCAGCATTTTAAATAAACGAGACTCATTGTCAGCTCTAGCCGACACGTGTTTTGCCGATGTGATTGTCCTGACCGAAACGTGGCTGTCTGAAAAAGTTGATTCTCGGGAACTGTTCACTTGTGAAAAAAATTATAACATTTATAGATTTGATCGCTGCGAGCGTGTTGGTGGTGGTGTTTTGATTGCCGTATCAGATGAAATTGCTTCCTATAGCGTTCCCGTGAATTCTTCACTGGAATTTCTCTGCACTTGCTTACGTTTGAACCACAAAGACGTTTTATTCTGTGTATGCTATCGACCACCTAGCTCACAGCCTTGCTTCTGCGATGACCTACATGACGCCATTAACTCGGTCCTTTCTAAGTTTCCGAGGTCTCCTCTTTATATTTTTGGTGATTTCAACCTTCCCGCAATTTCATGGAACAGCCCCTCTTTTCATCTCCTACGTCCTTTCTCAGAATGTTCTGCATTCATTGAATTGTGTTCCACGTTCAACCTTGATCAAATCGTTAAAGAACCAACCCGTGTTACTCAGACATCTGCCAACATACTTGATCTTGTGCTAACCACTTCTCCTGAAACTATATCTTCAATCAGCTTTCTTCCGGGCTTAAGTGACCATAGTGCAATCCACCTAACTATGCCTTCACGCTCGGCTCGTTCTCCAAAAAGATACAAGCTACTTAGGAACTACAACAAGGCGGACTTCCAAGCTATTAATGCAGAGCTCGAGCGCTTTTCCGACACCTTCTTCCCGCAGTTCTGGAGTCGTTCCACTCAAGAAAACTGGCACATATTTAAAACGAAGGTGAACGATCTCATAAATGAATATATTCCCATTCGTCGCGTTTCCTGCTCCAAACAAGCACCTTGGTTCAGCGTATCGCTAAAGCGCCTCCTAAATAAAAAAAAGCGCATTTTCCGGCAGCTGAAAAAATCAATAACTACTGATAAGTGGCACCTATATCGTGCTGTCGCGTCACAGTACAAGCAGGCGCTGCAGAGCGCTAAGCATGTCTTTTATCATGACACACTGCCTCATTTGCTCGTTTCCAACCCTCAAAAATTTTGGAACGTCGTTAATATGCGCAAAACAAAAGAGGTCCGACTTCGCTCCATAAATAATATCCCGGGTCCCCCTCACAAGTGCTGCATTGCTTTGAACAATACATTTTTTTCATCCTTTAGTAATTCCGTTGTGTCCACCTTACCCGATATTGCGGTTTCAGAATCTGTTCAGATGGAGCCTATAACTATCAATGATGAAGGTGTTGCCAGGCTTATTCAGAAAGGAAAGCTTGATTCAGCTGCAGGGGTCGACGGTATTAGTTATAAGTTCTTGAAAAGTACATGTTTATATTCATCCATGATGTTGTCCGAAATTTTTACGCAGTCCATCCGCAGCGCATCACTGCCTGACGACTGGAGGATCGCCAAGGTGGTTCCAGTCCACAAGTCTGGTGACGTTCATAATCCTAATAACTACAGGCCTATTTCCTTAACATCTATTCCATGCAAACTCCTTGAACGTATTATCTATTCATACCTTGTTGACTATCTGGAAGCTAATTCGTTTTTTACAGATTCACAGCATGGTTTTCGTAAGCATCATTCATGTGAAACTCAATTAATTGCATTCACTAATGACTTGATTTTCGCTCTGGACCACTCTTCCCTCATTGATTGTATATATATCGACTTTGCAAAGGCTTTTGACACCGTGTCACATCAACTGTTACTTTATAAGTTAAGTAAATTAAATATTGATAATGGTATTTTAAAGTGGATTGAGTGTTTTTTAAGTAATCGAAGTCAGTATGTAAATGCTAACGATCATGACTCCCCCATTTCCCCCGTAACCTCTGGCGTTCCGCAAGGATCAGTTCTAGGACCTCTTCTTTTCCTTATCTATATTAATGATCTTCCTTCCTCAGTTACTTCCAAAATAAGACTTTTCGCTGATGACTGTGTTTTATACAGAGAAGTTACTAACCAAGATGATGCATGTGCTCTTCAAAATGATCTGAATATAATTGGAACTTGGTGTAATACCTGGCTTATGAAACTAAACGTTAACAAATGTAAATTAATGAGAATTACGCGCACGACTAATCACAACATTCCGTGCTCATACTCTCTCGACGACACCCCACTGACCCAAGTTACCAAGTATAAGTACCTTGGAGTTCAAATAACAGATGATCTGTCCTGGAAGGCTCACATTGAATATATTACTAACGAGGCCAACCGCATGCTTGGCTTCATCCGTCGTAACTTTTCCCTTGCCCCTATCCCTGTGAAACTACTGCTCTACAAAACACTCGTCCGTTCAAAAATTGAATACGCTGCTCCAGTGTGGGACCCATACACTAACTCTCTCATTGGGCTGCTTGGAATCCATCCAAAATCGCTCTGCAAGGTTCATAATGTCAAATTACTCCCGCCATGAAAGTGTTTCAGAAATGAAAAGAACGCTTAATCTTCCGGATCTTGCCATACGGCGCCGCATTTCGCGCCTCTGCACATTTCATAAAATATATTACGGCAACGAAACCTTAAAGCAGTCCTTGTTTAATCCTCCGGTGCACATATCGTCCCGCAGAGATCATCAACTAAAGGTGCACATTCCACAGTGCAGGACTGTCCAATATCTAAATTCCTTCGTCCCCAGAACAGCCTCGGACTGGAATCACCTGCCCTCCACCGTCGTCGTCATCAATGATTCTCAGAAATTCAAGGATACTGTTAATGCTTATGAATTGTAAACTGTTTATTTGTTTGTTTCTTTGTATTTATATTTTTTTCTTGCCTACTCCTCTCTGTAACGCCTGACCGGCCTTGAGAGTAATAAAATGAAAATGAAAAATGAAAAAAACTTGCTGATTAAGTCACTGTGGTTGTGACGGGCAGGAAACGATAGTAACAAAGAGCCACCGTCTGTATACTTTGCGACAGCAGCGGCTTCAAGGATGCTGCGGCCTTTCATGGACAGTGCTTGGCGACGCTGGTGAATTAGGCTGTCGAGCGTATTTGTTTGCGCCTAGGCCTGGAGGGCGTGAATTGGGCTAAGTTGCGAAAGACGCGCAATAACACGCATTGCTGTTCGAGTAACTTACTGCCAGCGATCCCAATATGCAGGAGTTATGTAGCGGAATTCGGCTTGGTATATCAATCTTGGCTGCAGCTCAGAACGCATGAGGAGGCGGGCGATGGTGTACGTGGCTCTATCTAACTTCTAAGGAATTCGTCGAATGAAATGCAGCATTTTGGACGCCTTATGGCGTGCTATAAGAATTCAGCGGTTTAGGCAGCCGATATAATACAGGTCCAGCCGCGAACTTGGAGTGAGGTGACAACTGGAATTTGATTTACGCACAAATAAACACTGATAGGGGTGCAGTAAAAGGCACGCCCCACGGCTTCGTGATGGAAGTAGCGCCGCCTTTGAGGCTTGAGTGTGAGTCCTACAAACGAACAACATTGATCTCAAATTGTGAGATAGAGCTGTCAAATTGTCGCCAGAGTTTAGAAAGATGGATGGACAGGCTAGACTGTAATGTTGTCCGCATAAATGAGATGCTGCTCGCTGGTTGGTTGTGGATACATCTAGAGGCACAGCCATTGTGTGGCCACCATTGCTCATGCTATGCAATAATGCAATGTCACAGGTGCTGAACAAAATACTGAGTTTCAATGATCTACCTTCGCTCCAACGCACAATAGAGAGAAATTATGATATCCGGGAGTACCCTGTTGAAAGCCGACAGCACGACGTATCAGAAATGAGGTTGCAAACGAGCCGATCAGTAAAATTTCATAATGCGTATGAGTGAGCTGCGCGATAGTACCAGAACAAGTTGGACGAGGTGCTGACACAAATGGCAGGCACCTATGGGTCACCATTGTTCCTTAGAACCGATACAAGCTGGCTGCCTTGATGTTTCGAGGGCTCCAATGTTTGCTGTCGTCAAAAAGCCTGCTAAAAGAGGGGCTTCTGGTGCTTCAATATTACGGACAGGGCGATGCGGCACCATTCTTTGAGAATATTTGCTTTCTGAACATACGAAACCGCGTGTTTGTGGACAAACGGTCACGGGAGAGAATGATGCGCTTTCTTGAGTCTGTGTTGGTGCTAATCCCATGAAGTACCATGCAAAGTATTGGTTGAAAAGCTTAATTATTATTGCTTTAAAAGTATAATTCTGGCGAAATATTATTACTAGATGGAGTGAACCTGCAATGAATTGGATTTGATCTAGGTATAGGAACCTAAACAGTGTGCTGACTATCGGGGACAAAACATTGGCGGAAGCCAGTTTTTGAAAAAAACGTTTATTGTAGCTCCCCTTCGCTACCCAGTACTCTGATATAGTTACTAGAAGGACAATTTAGACCTTTACTACCTTCACCAAATATCATGCGACTAGGCACTGAGGTGTAGCTAAAGAAAACGTCTTTCCTAGAACTCGCCTCTCGGAATGTTGTCCCCAAAAGTACGCCATTTGCAATATTTACTTGCGAAGACTTTTCGGTAGCGGCGTGCGAAGCAGCCAGCCATGAAGAAAATTTTGGATTATGTCCCAGACAATGACGTGTGAAAAGGGAAATTTTATCTTTAATGAAATAAATAGCAAACACTCAATAAAGCAGGCATTATTGAACCTCTCTGGAGTCATAATTAGTGGATTATGTTTGCGTAACCTGTTCCTGCCGAGACAATTAAGTGCACTACTGCTCGCTATAGCACGCCCGGCAAGAAACAATGATAAACAGCCTTCATTCTGTATATGTCCTCAATTTGTTGTATTTTATATCCAGGAAATTGACTTCAAAATTAAATACGATACATTATAAGCAGGTATTAAGTTATGTGTTTTTTATGTTATTGGGGTGGGGGGAAGGGCAGCATGATATAAGCGGCTTAGAAAGCAGCGGTTTACAGAATAATGTGGTTTGCGGATTAACGATGACGTGCGGGAAACCCGAAATGGCCGATATCTTTCAGAAAATTATTTCTGCTTCCGGCCCGCGAAGGTGCACACACTGTGTGTTGTGCGAATATATATTTACTGCGACACCACCCAAACGAGAACCAAGATATATGCACGAAGTAGCCGCTGACTCTGACTGCTACTGGTAACAATGGCGTTCACATAACGTTGCGAAACTATATTTTCTATCTCTATAGGTAGTGGGCAGAAAACACGAACGAACTCGGAATTATACAAACAGTGTAGACGCTCTGGCTTCATTGATTACTTTCCCCAAGTTTGGCCACGTTAAGATTTACAGACAGCCACTTTGCGGGGCAACATGTGCACGTAAACGGGAACACTAACGATTTGTTCCGATACATCGTCTAGAGTTCTAACAATCTTACGTCAATCGTTTGTATTGTACTCTACAGAAATTATTTAGGAAAAGCAGCATCAGGAACTTGACATTAGGGGAACCTAAAATAGCCTCCAAAGACGCAACGAATAAAAGCCGATGGGGATAACCGGATCCGTGGCTTCCTGCGTGACCAAAGAGCATCCTACCAGTCGGCATCACAGGCATTGTGCACGAGCAGATAACCTCCCCCCCCCCCCCCCCGCTTTCTTCATAAATGACGGCGAAGCCCCTGCATCACAGGCATTGTGCACGAGCAGATAACCTCCCCCCCCCCCCCCCGCTTTCTTCATAAATGACGGCGAAGCCCCTGATAACATGCAGAATTGTGTTGCGAGTTTAACAAGAGAACTACAACTTTTTAGAATATGCGGTCATTAGAGGGTTTTTGAAGGTATCGAGCAGCATGCATCCTTCATTCCTCTGAGAGCGACTATATATTTCGCCACTGCGCTGGTATTTGTTCGGTTTCCGCGCGGCGACCATGAACAGGGGAACGACCGCGAGAGACGAATCGTGGCTTGTGCCAGTAAGAATTATATGCAGCCACCTGTACCACTTTCCATCGCAGTGTACCGTTTATTTTTGCTAAGCAGCAACAAAGCGAAGAAATATTTCGAAACCTATGAGGACCATTAATAGAAGCACCATTCAAAGCTGGTATTCTTTTACTCTGAATAGACGAATATACTAAATCGTCTTCGAAGCTTTAAAAGCTTACTGATGACCATGTTACCGCTGGATTGAGAAAGCACATACAACAACGTCTGCCGCACACCTGGCGTCGCTACGGAGAGCACTTTAGAACGTCACCAAACGTTCAGCAAACTCCGCTTGCTAAGCAGCGAATTTATATCATTCAGTTGGTAAATGAATCTGTGTGCTGCTTAAGAATTGAGCAGAAAAATAAAAGAGAAGACGAAGTACACATAAGAAAGCGCCAACCTTTTGCTAAAGTAATATTACACAACTGGCACTCGCCCAATCCTTGTTGAATTCGTATCAATCAGTGAAATTGCACTACAGATCAGAGCTTCTATTTCAGGTGTACGCCAGAACGCATACAAGAGGGGGAAAAGGGGGAAAATACCTATTTATCGGGGCCACGCTCGGGTCGCTGAACAAATGTTGTGGATTCGGAATGTAGCTCTGCTAGGTGTGGTGGCCAATTAATAAATATAGTATATGGGCCATCAAGGGATACCAAAGACTTAAGCTGGGTTTAGCACATGGAGTTCCCCAGCTCTGCAAGGTGAAGGGTGCGCGTCGAGGGAGCGAATAGCGTGAAAGTACTGGCATCGACTGACTGACGCGTCGGCACTAAAAATATGCGCGTTTATTGTCAGCGGGTGCCTGCGGGTGTGTCCAAGGTATGCGGTTGTTTTCAAGCTCAAAATGTAGGGAATTAGTTTGCACCTTTCCAGTGGAAATAGTTTCGCCGGACAAGTTTCAAGGAAGACAAAAAAATGATATACATTACCTTGCTGTTTGCAGAGCCCGCCCGTCCTAATGGCGCAAACGGTGTCAGAATCTTTAGATGAGTACTCATCGTTTAACTCTCCCTTCAACATTGCAGATTTCATTATACGAAGAGTGTCATTGGAACAACTTGACGAGAACGTCGATGAGTGGCAACGGCTGCACAAGGAAGACAATTACTAGGCAATTTACCATTACACAAAACAATGGGAGCAGCCATAAACAGCGCCGAATATTGTTGTTCATGAATGGAAAAGCAGGTAACTCTGTAGCAACGACACCAATTAGATTGGCTCGAATACAGAACATCATGACTTGAATCGTCTGCTCTATACATATTGCTCAATAGCCGTACACAAGGCTAAGAGGCCCCTGTTTTGAATCGCCAAGAGCAAGGTCTGAAAACGATGAATCGTAAAGGTTTGAACGTATTACTTTGATCCTGATCCCCTTGTTTGCTCCTGGTTACATCCAAGAACGAAGGTCCTAGTTTTTGTGTCGCGAATATATTGCAGAATTGTGTATCACTTTCAGTTCTTTGATTTTTTATTTCTTCTTTTTGTTCACCTCGTACATACTTGATACACCCATTGATACTTGGAGTGTTTCTGCCTGTCCAACAAGTGGGACTGCGTTAAGCAACTCATATCGCAGTTCTTTTTCCATCATACTATCATGTCGCATGGCAATAACATCAAGTCATCCTTCTACAGACATGGCACGCAACAGACTTTCATCTCAAAGAGATGGTAATAGCCTGATGCGACTCAGAGCTCGCTAGCGACTGCCCTGCACTGAAAATGAATAACATACTTTCGTGCTTGTGCCAGGCCACATATGTATAACTTATTTTGCTGGACGAGAGCACCATTCACTCTTAAATGAAAATGTTTTGGAGCCTTGGTCCCATAACGGAATGCTACTGGATTATAATTGTGCGCCAAACGATCAATAAAGTAAAATGCGAGCGCAACACATTCATGATGTTTATAGGAAAACCGATGACTTTTGCATTGTTCTTTCTGCCTAAGAAAAGAACCGCCAAGCGCGAGCCGTTTGCTGTCAATGACGTATGCTCTGTTAGTTCCTCGCATCACCGACAAGAGAAATATTGTGTATTATCGCCCGTGCGGGGATACATGCAGCGTACCTGAAGCCTTCGAGCCCTCCACACAAGGTATTTTTTAAACGCTTGATGCCAGATCACACTGAAGTTAAGCATCTGCGAAACGGCCGACAAAATAATTATCTGGCCCTAAAAAGAGATTCGAAAATAGTAGGCAATGCCTGCAGCCCCACTCTAAGAAGAAATATTACAATACCTTCACAAAAGCGCACACACCTTATAGAAATAGAAGTGAGCTGGCTGAGGAAAATTATGGCTAACACCATGCTGACAGTTAACGCGTCCCTCAAACAGCAGCAGCCAACTATTTAAGGTGCAATTAGTCTTCTTTGCTTACGTGTATTTATGACATTCATGCCTCCAGTGGCCATTTTCCAATATTTGTAACAATATCAGCAAATTTTACAAATTTATTTGCAACGGTTGCGAAAAATGAATAAGTAAATTGTTTTATGTAAAGCATCCAGTTAATGACGGTGATACTGAGCTCGTGTGCACCCACTGCAGAGACATTGTGGGCCCTGCCCCTTCATAGCCACCTGAAGCCATCAGCGAAATTAAAAAAATGATTCATAGTTGCAAATCCCCACGTGTCGGGCTTAATGCATCTAGTGACATGTTTTTTTCATATATGTGCCTTCTTCGATCCGCCTGAAAATTATTATAATCGCATAAAATTTTCCACAGCCATTTCGAAGATAAAAATACATCCCTTCTGGATCCATTTTGTCAATAAGCAAAATGTCAGCGAATAATCTTCCAAATGTCGGTCTTAAAATCTAAGTTTCGGTGAGGGACGCGACTCCAATTATTCCGCGTGAGCAATCTATTTCTTAAGTGTTTCGCGGCACGATGTCCTATGCTCGCATCGAACAAAAAAGTGTTTCGCTTTTTCATATTGGCGTCGAAGACAAGTGTGCGTTCCCATAGCAGCCATAGTTCATGCTCCGAGAATTTTTATAAAGCAGAAAAGGTGGTAGCAGAGAGTTTCTAGCGGAGAGGTATTAGCATGCTTGTACAGAAAAATAACGTATGTCTGCTGCGCACGTGCTGAGGAAGGTACGCGCGCCTTTTTGTTCTACCACTTCCCAAAGCAATCGCGCCTCAGACATACGTATTCCGCTTATGCGTCTAATTTCATCTCCACGAAGGTAAACCTCGCAAATAACGTGACTCTGGGCGTCTATCGTTGTTTAGATCTTAATAAGGAATGCACATGACAAAAGTGTGAAGTTGGCCTAGTTCGCAAATTGTCAACAGAACTGAAAATATCGCTAGAACCAAGACAAGTTACAGACCTCACCATGTTTATTTGGTCTCTTTCATTCCGTGTTTCTATGCGCGTTTCCGCGAGGTTCAATAAAGAACTAGGGTATTTTTTCAATGCTTTAACTTATGACCACACTGCAATTTTTCAATTTCCATCTCTGAACTGCCTTCATTACCTTCATGCGATAGGGACTTGTGGGCCCCAAAGTGTAAAAGCATAAACACGAAAACCTAAATCGGCATAGGTGGCCAAAGGATCGGTTTTCAACTAGGAAAGATGTCATAAGCGGCTCACGAGATGCTTCCGGTGAGCATAAAGAAGTATGGAATTTTCGTTGTTGACTGAGCGAGCAGCGCAGGTGTTGTGGCGTTCATGGCAAACTTAAGGCAGGCTTACTAGCATCGTGGAGCTTCCAACACAACACGGCAGTCCCCGATGTACAAAACCCATCATAGAAGCAGTTGCTTTGTCCATCTGAGACATGGAAGGGCAGCGACGCCTAGTGGGCCGACTGAGAGCTTCTGCAGTCTCCATAGGGGCCTTGAACTAGGGGCTCCATCCATTATACAGGAAATGCTTCGTTCGACTCTATAAACGTTTGTCTTCCATTCAACCATTTTTCTAGCAGCAATCGCTAAAACAATGTGCACGACGTTCGCAACTCATTTTCAGGTATCAAAGCAGGAAACATTCACACGTGGCCGTCTTTCATCATAAATGGCGACGAGAAAGAGAGACGAAAACATGTTTTTCGAACATGGTCCGGGTCGCTTTCTCAAGTCTGCCCGACTGGGTCCGTATCGTCCAACATGTGCGCAATATGGGCAACGAGGAGTGACCGCAGTATTGGGCGGAGTGTGACGGGCGGAGCAGCCCAGCTCCCACAAAATAGGGTGCCTATGTGGGCAGGAATCGGAGTTGTAGGCAGTGTAACACGTCGACAAGTCCAATTCGTGTGTGCGTTCTCAGGGCAGGCGCGATATACCTGAGAGCGGGAGTAGCCAGAGCGCTTGATTATGTGGTGGTTGTACGGATCACATGGTAGATAATTTGTGCTTATGTAATGAAGGTACACTCGCAGCGAGGACGTTGCTCGACCTTCTGTCACCTCAGCTATGATTCTTTACCTAGTTTTTCCTAATTTACCTAGTTTTATTTGAATATTCCAGGACAGCTGCATCTTCAAGGCGGTACTGTCCCTATGAGAACAGTACGTCCGATCCGGCGCCGGCATCTCTAAAGGGACCAGGCCAATCTAAGGAGGCTGACTCGGAAGAGGCTGCCATGGCTTCCCAGGCTGTGGAGCGACCAGAACATGGAGATGACCACCCGTCCAGTGAGACCTCATCGCTTAGTGGGGATGAATCAACGATCGTGGACGGTGACGAGTCAGTGGCCGATATGGCTGACGTGAACAACCAGGGCTTCAAGTTGGTGAGTCATCGCAAGCAACGAACGGTCGGTATCCAGGTAGTGGTTGAGCCCAAAGAGAAAGGACTTGATTTAAGAGAGAGGAATCCCATCTTGCTTTTCGCGGCCATTCAATCCTTGCCGGGATCGGCTCCGATTCGTAGTCAGTTCACCATGCGAGAGGTTATTCAGCTGGATGTCTCGACGGAAGAGCCGGTTGACAAGCTCCTGCAGTGCTCTCAGACTGGTGACGTCAAAGTTATCGTGCGGTTGCCCCATTCCTACATGAAGAACACCTGTGTTATTAAAGGTGTACCAAAGTGGTATTCAGAACGCGACCTACTTGGTTATTGAAACCACAAGGTGTTCTGCACGTGAAACGACTTGTGCGTCGTGTGGAGTCTCCAGGAAAAGAATGGGCTGCGAAACCTACCAACTCGATCGTGGTGACATTCGCTCCCAGCTAAGAGCGCCCCGAAAAAATTGATCTGGGATTCACAAAACACGCAGTTGCCCATTTCACTGAAGCTCCTTCACGGTGTTTTAGATGCCAACGGTTTGGGCACGTGGCCAAAGTTTGCAGAAAGGATCGACGCTGTAAGCGGTGTGGAGGCGACCACGACTTTATAACCTGCAAGGCAGAGTTTGCTTGCGCCAATTGCGGTGATGATCCTTCAGCGAGGTTCGGAGGCTGCCCCTTCCCTGTGAGCGTTCTGCAAAATCGAATATCCTTCATTGCTGGTCCCAAAACCCAACCGACTGAGACGCCTGTCCCAGGATTAGACGAGTTCCCAGTGTTAGATTCTGATGTTGTTGCGTTACCCAACAGTGTCCCTAAGAGACCTGAGTCCAGCAAGACGCAAAGGTCCATTGCGTGCGAGTCGGTTGTTCGACCTCCAGCAAAAAGTGTCCATGTTGCTGAGCGACAGGATCACAGCCAGACTCGACGGCAAGGGGGACTCTCATATGCACAAGTGACAAAAAAACAGCTACTGCGGCCAAGAGTGTGTCCCCATCGGCATCTTTTTTCGATGTTGTAAGTGAGTGCGTTACTCAAAATAAGGAGCTCTAAAATCCAGGTATGTCTGACCTTCTTCCTGTTTTGTTTGGGTTCCTGCGTTCACATGATCCAGCGATGGCGCCTGGTAACCTGAAGAACTTCCTACAGCTGGTGCTTTCTTTTGAGTCCCTAATTGCCACCTTCGTAGCGAACTTCCTTGCGATCTAATATGGATGGGCTTAAACCTCGCGGATAAAATATGCACCGATAAGTGCCGTTTATATTGCAATTAAACTGCGCTGGGGTTTCAAGTCGGTTAGCTGAACTAAAGCTATTCATGAAAGAGACTTGTGTTCCAGTATTGGCCCTGTCAGAAGCTGGCCTGCCAAGCGGGAGATGTTTGACTGGATATGTCGCGCATAAAAACCGCAGCATAAAGTCATTTCCTATAGGAAGTGTCGCGCTTTACATAAGAAGGGAAATTCCACATGTTTCTCTAGGCGTTGCCGATCTTTGCGCGGATGACATTGAGATAGCAGCTGTGAGAATACAGCTCGGCTTTCGAACCCTTTCTATTGCATCCGTGTGCGTGTCCCCGCGGAAGAAGGTAGCATTGGATTTATTTCTACAGCAGCTCTGCGTCCGCAGCCCAGCTCCTCGGATCATCTGCGGTGATTTAAACGCCCATCACGCCGTCTGGGGTGACAGGAACACGGATTCCCGTGGACGCAAACTCGTAGATGTTATTGACAGTTTGGACCTGTGTGTTGCCAATGACGGAAGCGCCACGTTCTTCCGGCCTCCAGCTTCAGCGACAGCTATAGACCTGACTCTGCATTCACCTGACGTCCGCGTGAGGTGGTCAACAGCGCCTAACCGCATGGGAAGTGATCACTATCCAATTTTTGTGTTTGCTGCCGATTTTCGTATGCATGGTCCTAAAATTAGCAATGTGGTCAACTGGGACAAGTACAGAGAGCACCTAGAACATCTTTCTGGAGATGTTGTTGACAAAATTATTTCTATTAAGCTAGCAGCAACTACGGCGGTCTAGTTACCTGATCATTTTTCGACCCCGGATTTGAAACTCTGGAACCTTTCCGCAGCGAGAAGGGCGGAGCGCCAACTCATGCGGAAGAAGGACGACAGGCAACTGAAGACGATCTTCAATAGGCTTAATTCTTCCATTCGACGGCACACACACAAGCTCTACAGGTTGCAATGGGCCCAATTCTGTGCAAGTTTGACTCTGTTCTCAACGATGACGAGAATATGGCGAGTTATTGGCAGCCTTGCTGGAGAATCTCGCCCTTCGAAGCCGTTTGAAGTTCTTACAATACGGAAGGAAAAACATATTGCGTGCTTGGCAGAGGAACTTGCAGACGCACTCGTACGTGCTAATTCTGGAATAGATATATATACACCATCTGCTTCCTCCAGGTCTATCATGGACGTCCCGTTCACGGTACGTGAGCTTCAGGCTGCGCTCAGTGGCCTGCGGCGCCGGTGCGCACCAGGTCCCGACGGCATCACAATCAAATGCTGAATAATCTGCCCTTGGAACTCAGGAAGGAGCTTCTCAAATTCATCAATCGAGTTAGGGAGACTGGCGATGTTCCTCCGTCATGGAAGGTGGCACATGTAGTTCCAGTAATGAAGCCTGGCAAAGACATGACGGACCTTGCCTCGTATCGCCCTGTGTCATTGACCTCCTGTGTAGCTAAGTTGATGGAGAAGCCGGTAAATGAACGCTTATCGCGGTGGCTGGAGGACAGCAAGACACTGCCAACAAGTATGACAGGATTCCGCCGAGGTCTTAATGCCCAAGATAGCGTCTTAGACTTGCTGAGTCACATTGAACACCAGAGAGCTTTCGGCCTTTCCACCATAGCCATTTTTCTTGACGTTGCGAAAGCTTACGACAACGTGCTGCAGAGCTCAATTCTAAACAGGTTGCAAGGCATGGGCATACAGGGCCATATGTTAAGATTCATTTACAAGTTTATAAGTGATCGCACGGTTCGTGTACGATTAGGGAGTACCTTAAGCACCGAAAGGGTTCTATCACAAGGTGTGCCTCAAGAAAGTGTTCTTTCCCCCACGCTCTTTAACGCCGTAATGGCTGGCCTTCCCGATTCGCTGAAAAAAAGTTGCAGGCAAGTGCGTATGTCACTTTATGCTGACGACATCTGTATTTGGATTACTGGCTACCAACACAAGCGATTAGCCCTGATAGCTCGAAAGGCTCTACTTTCGGCACAAGCTTACCTTCAAGGTGTGGGGTTGTCTCTGTCAGTGGAAAAATCCGGCTTTGTTCTGTTTCCAGGTGTAGGAAGACGTCAAGCGCGGTTGAAGATAGACCTCGGTCACTCTTGGATCCGCCAATTCAACGACACGCGTCTCCTGGGCGTCATTATTGACTCCAGTCTACAGTGGCGAAAAGCTGTAGACGCGATTGTTTCATCTATATCTTCTCGTCTCAATGTGTTCCATAGAATTGCACGTGAAGAATGGGAAACCATCTACCAGTGCGATATTCGGAGGTCGTGGGTTCAGATCGCACCGGCGGTATGGTTTTTTTCTGCTGCTTTATATGTAATTTTCTTTAAACCCATTGATTAGCGTTACAAATTTAAAAAAAAATTAGAAACATTCCCCTTGAACCTTGGTTTCGGTGACTGTTGGCTTCCTTAATATATTTGCCAAACGAGCCCCTCATTTCATTTGCTTTGTCTGCTAATAGCTTAACGGGGGTCCCGGTTCTGGCAGTCTTGATACCATAGGTAGCATAAGAGGGCTCTCGCACAGTTTCTGCCCTCGCCGTTAGATGACGTTCTACGTCACATTCACGGTATTACAGGACGTGCTACGTCTACCGCTATGGACGAGGGTGGCGCAGGTGAACACTCTCAAGTTTCGCTTACACGCAAAATTATAAATACCCACGGAAACAACAGTTTGGACAGCCGTCGCCGTAGCTCAGTTGCTAAGAGCACCGGACGCGATATTCGGAGGTCGTGGGTTCAGATCTCACCGGCGGCATGTCTGTTTTTTGTGCTGGTTTATAAGTAATTTTCTTTACACCAATTGATTGGCATTACAAATTAAAAAAATTAGAAACATTCCTCTTGCACCTTTGTTTCGGTGACAGTTGGCTTCCTTAATATATTTGCCAAACGAGCCCCTCGTTTTATTTGCCGTGTCTGCTAATATATATATATATATATATATATATATATATATATATATATATATATATATATATATATATATATATATATATATATATATATATATATATTGTAGAGCGGTTTATTGGCACGATAGAAGCGCCGGCTACGAAGACCTTGGCACAGGCAATCTACGAGGCAGAGAGCAGAGAGACCAGACACAAGCGGCAGTGTTCTATCCAGCACGAGCATCCAATTGGCGGCGCGAGCACTTCGTCTTCGTTGGCTTCGGGGCTGGTTCATCTTCTTCATTCCAAGTGCCCTGGCGGAAAGAGGGAGCCATCCTGGCGACTCAAGGAGAGGAGACTACGAGGGGGCTATAATACGACTTCAAGCGGCTGACGTGAACGACGTCGCGGCCACGGCGGCGATGGTCCGAAGGTGTCACCGGTTCGATAATGTAGTCTACCGGTGACGTACGCTCCAAGATGCATGTAAGGGCCGATGTGCTTGGCCGAAAATTTGGACGTATTCGGAATAGAGAGCCAGACCAGTGAGCCAGTGGAGAAGTGAACCGCGGGCGTGTCTTGATCGGAAGCATGGGTACGGAGACCATGACGTTCGGCGGTGAAGGAGCGAGCCAACTGGCGGCACTGCTCAGCATGGCGGGTGATGTCAGAGAGGGAAGCATATTCCGAGCTCTCGGGGTTGTAGGGAAGGATTGTATCCAACATACAAGAAGGTTCGCGTCCGAATAAAAAATAATGGGGAAAAGCCGGTGGTTGCTTGAGAGGCGGTGTTATATGCATAGGTGACGAACGGAAGAACCTGATCCCAATTGGAGCTGTCGGAGTGAATGTACATGGCGATCATGTCCCCAAGAGTACGGCTGAAGCGTTCGGTGAGGCCGTTGTTTTGAGGGTGGTAAGCAGTAGTGGTGCGGTGGACTGTGTGGCACGCAGCGAGAAGCTCGTGAAGAACTTCAGACAAGAAAACACGGCCGCGATCGCTGAGAAGTTCGCGAGGAGCGCCGTGACGCAGGACAAAGTGATGAAGAAGGAAGAAGGCTACATCGCGAGCAGTACCCGCAGGTAGGGCAGCGGTCTCAGCATACCGAGTGAGGTGGTCCACGGCGACTATGATCCAGCGATTCCCAGCGGTCGTGAAGGGAAGTGGCCCATATAGGTCGATGCCCACACGATCAAAAGTGCGAGCCGGACACGGTATTGGCTCTAACGGGGCAGTCGAAGGGCGAGGTGTCGACTTCCGCTGCTGACAGGCCGTGCAGGAGCGAACGTAGCGACGAACGAAGTTGTACATGCCCAGCCAATAGTACCTCTGGCGTAGTCGCTCGTACGTTTTCAGCGAGCCAGCGTGAGCGCTCTGAGGATCGGCATGGTGGTGTTCACAAATCTCAGTGCGGAGATGTCGGGGAATCACGAGAAGCCACTTGCGGCCATCTGGACGATAGTTGCGCCGGTACAGAAGACCGTCGCGAAGGGCAAAATGGGAAGCCTGGCGACGAAGTGCTCGAGGGAAGGAGGCCGTATAGGGTGCACGAAGTACGTCGAGCAACGATGAAATCCATGGATCTTGGCGTTATTGATTGGGCATGTCCATGGTAGTGAGCGCTGCGAGTAGGGATGCAGATATTGGCGAAGAGGGCGCAGGAGAGGGCAGTGGGGAGCGGGACAAGGCGTCGGCGTCGGAGTGCTTGCGGCCCGATCGGTAAACTACGGTGATATCGAATTCCTGAAGACGGAGGGCCCAGCGGCCTAGGCGCCCTGAGGGATCTTTGAGTGAAGCCAACCAGCACAAAGCGTGATGATCGGTGACGACGGTGAACGGGCGGCCATATAAGTATGGGCAGAATTTTGTTAGAGCCCACACTACGGTGAGACGCTCCTTTTCCGTCACGGTGTAGTTCGACTCAGCCTTGGTGAGGGCACGGCTGGCGTACGCAACGACGTATTCAGGAAATTCGGGCTTGCGCTGGGCAAGGACAGCCCCGAGGCAGATTCCGCTTGCGTCGGTGCGCACTTCAGTAGGGGCACTGGGGTCGTAGTGTCGAAGGATAGGTGGTGAGGTGAGAAAACGACGGAGCGCAGCAAAAGCGTCGTCGCAGGCCGAGTCCCACGTAGACAGGTCGACGGGACCATTAAGAAGTTTCGTCAGGGGCGCGACGATGGAGACGAAATTGGGAACAAATCGCCGAAAATAGGAGCAGAGACCCACAAATCGGCGCACTTGTTTTGTAGAAGTCGGTTTAGGGAAGTCAGCGACAGCACGGAGTTTGTCAGGATCGGGCAGGACGCCGTCTTTGGAGACGAGGTGGCCGAGTATTGTCAGCTGCCGGGCACCAAAGTGACATTTTTTTTTAGATTAAGTTGAAGGCCAGCATTGGTGAGGCAGCTCAGTATCTGGCGCAGGCGCTTGAGATGCGTCGGAAAATCAGGCGAAAACCCGACAACATCATCTAAATAGCAGAGACAAACAGTCCACTTCAGGCCGCGCAAGATGTTGTCCATCATTCGTTCAAACGTTCCGGGAGCGTTACAGATGCCGAATGGCATCACGTTGAACTCATAGAGTCCGTCAGGGGTGACGAACGCCGTTTTAGGACAATCGGACTCATCCATCGGGACTTGCCAATAGCCGGAACGGAGATCCAGGGAGCAGAAGAACTCGGCGCCTTGCAAGCAGTCAAGGGCGTCGTGAATACGTGGTAGCGGGTAGACGTCTTTGCGCGTAATTTTGTTGAGCCGGCGATAGTCCTCGCAAAATCGTATCGAGCCATCCTTCTTTTTAACCAGGACGACTGGGGTCGACCAAGGACTGGCGGAAGGTTGAATAATGCCGCGTTGTAGCATGTCATCGACTTGCTCAGTTATGACGCGGCGCTCGGGAGGTGACACACGGTAGAGGCGCTGACGGAGAGGAGCATGGGTTCCGGTGTCAATGTGGTGCTCGACAGTGGTCGCACGGCCCAAAGAAGTCGACTGGTGGTCAAACGATGAGCGAAACTGGTTGAGCAGGGCAAGGAGCTGCGCGCGGTGACCAGTGTCGAGAGCGCGGCCAATGCAGCGGTCGAAAATGTCCGATGACAAAGCTGGAGTAGCACCACGTGGGGTGAGGGCAGCGACTTCGGCACTGGAGGAGGTTAGATCAGAGTCGAAGGAAGAGATCAAAGCAGCGGTTTCAAAATGGCCGAGGCACTCGCCACGGAGCAGGGAGAGCGCGGAGAATGAGGTGTTAGAGACGAGGATGGCGGCAGCACCGTGGTGAATGTCGATGACGGCGAAGGGAAGACATAGGTGTCGGCGAGAGGCAAGTACAGGGGAAGGCATGAAGAGAACGGTGGCGTCAAAAACTGAGGCGGCGCAAACAGGGACAAGCACGGCACTGTCAGGGAGAATGTCAGTGTCCTTGGCGACAACAAGCTTAGCTGCACAACAAATCGGAGGCTAGTCGAGGAGCGCATCGCAGAGTGGAGAGAAGACGACGTGCGCACGGGCACAGTCAATGACGGCACTGTGCAGGGAGAGAAAATCCCATCCAAGGATGACGTCATGGGAGCTGGCACGGAGGACTAAAAATTCGACAACATACAAAGCATCGGCGATGACGACGCGTGCTGTGCAAGCGGCAGAGGGATGAACGGTATCGGCGCTGGCGGTACGGAGTGAGAGTCCAGAAGATGGGGTTGTAGCTTTGCGAAGCGAGTGGCAGAAGTTTTCGTGAATAACAGAAACGGTGGCCCCAGTGTCCACAAGCGCAAGTGTCTTCACTCCGTCGACAAAAACGTCAAGAAGGTTCGGCGGGGAAAGGCGAGTAATTAAGCAGGGCGATGAGTGCGCAGTTCGTGCCCCCGGAACTGCGGCTGCTAGTTTTCCGAATCGGCGCGGACGTTGCGACGCCTCATGGGCGACAATGAGCGGCGGCGAGGCGAAGGCGAGCGGTGGGAAACGTAGGGCTGGCGACCGTGCTCGCGGTCAGGAGAGGTCTCCTGAGGTTGTGGTCCGAAACGTGGGCGAAAGGTACGGTCTGCATCAGGGTAGTCTGGCAGAGGGTGGACAGGCGCATGCAGCGTACGTCGACAGAGGCGCGCAACGTGGCCCGGAAGACCGCAGGCGTAGCATATCGGTCGATTGTCAGCCGTGCGCCAAGGATTGTAGGTAGGGGGCGTGAAGCGGGTCCGCGGAGCAGCAGGCGCCGGCACCACTTGAGGAACGTACGTATAAGCCTGCGGTCGCGGTGGTCGCGCGACAGCCTCGGCATACGTGAGAGGCACGGGAGTGGGGGCAGGCGGCACTTCAACTGGAGGACCGTAGCTCAACGGAGCAGCAACAGGCGGTGGCGGAGTCGGGGGAAGACCGACCTGGGGATCCAAGGGGGCTGGTTGTGGAAGAGGAGGGAGGGCGTCAGCGACCGCCTGCGTGATGGCGTGCCGGATCTCTGCGCTGAGGGGGGTCGGTGTCTGATGTTGGCGAGATAGGAGCGAGAGCTGCCGGCCGACCTCGTCCCGCACAAAGTCTTTGATGGTAGCAAGTAGATCTGGATTGATGGCCAGGCCGGAGATGGAGTCGGCAGGCGGAGGAGGCCGACGAGCGCAAAGGCGTTGCTTGCGCAACTCGTCGAAACTCTGGCAAAGGGTATACACCGAGGTAACGGTGGTGGGACTCTTCGCTAACAACAGCTGAAAAGCATCGTCATCGATACCCTTCATGATGTGTTTGATCTTGTCAGCCTCGAACATAGCCGGATCAACACGCTTGCAGAGGTCTACTACGTCTTCAATGTAGCTGGTGAAAGTCTCATCCGTGTGCTGAGCTCGGACGCGCAGGCTTTGCTCAGCGCGCAGTTTCCGCACTGCAGGACGGCCGAAAACCTCCACAAGGTTGCTCTTTAGAACGGCCCAAGTGGGAATGTCGGCCTCGTGGTTGCGGAACCAGAGGTTCGCGACATCGCTGAGGTAGAAGATGACGGTGATAAGCTTGACGCGGTCGTCCCAGTTGTTGTGGCGGCTCACCCGTTCGTATGATTCCAGCCAATCTTCCACGTCCTGGTCGCTATGGCCGCTGAAGACAGCGGGGTCGCGCTGCCGGACGGCACCGGAGCAGATGACTGGCTGCGACGTGGCGGCGGGCTGTTGACTGGCCTTGGTAGTGGACATCGGGATGGTGCGGCTGCGAAGGTCCACGGTGATGGTGAAAAGCGGAACACAGCAACCTCCACCAAATGTAGAGCGGTTTATTGGCACGATGGAAGCGCCGGCTACGAAGACCTTGGCACAGGTAATCTACGAGGCAGAGAGCCGAGAGACCAGACACAAGCGGCAGTGTTCCATCCTGCACGAGCATCCAACCGGCGGCGCGAGCGCTTCGTCGTCGTTGGCTCCGGGGCTGGTTCATCTTCTTCGTTCCAATATATATATATATATATATATATATATATATATATATATATATATATATATATATATATATATATATATATATATATATATGCGCTTCGCCTCAGTGTATTGTACTCGTTATGGAGAGCGCGAAAGAGACGCAACAACGACAGAAGGAAGCGAGGAAGAACACGCTCCAGAGATGCTTGAAGAACGCGCCGCACGACTCGAGAAGCGTCGTAACGGAGGTGCTGTTAGAAGTCATGCCACGTCCCTCAGTGACTCTGCAACTGCGGAAGAAACCGGTTTCAGTTCTCGATAGCGTCGGAATGAGACGCTGCGTAGACGACGTGCTAAGGAAACGAAGCTTTCGCAATTAAACTAGCGTTAGCCAGACCTAAACCACAGCCAATTTTTTCACATTCATCCATATCGAGCGACGTTTTCGAGCCGACTTTTGCTGACGCATTTTGCTGACACGTTTTGCCGAGAGAACACAGCCATTTAATTCTTTCGCAATAATAAAGACGTTCGTCACATTTTATAAGAGCCACGTACCTGTTTATATTTTTCAGTCCGTTTTCTTTCAGTAGATCCAGTTCGGATTCAAATGCTTGGAAGCGCGGCCTCCATATGTTTGCGACAGTATCTGCAAATTATATAGATCTATTTCCTATACCCGGGAAGAATAGAGTGAGAAAGGCGAATTCACTGGGTAAATACTAAATTTGGCACAAGGTTGAGATATCATCCTTGTTGGAAATGAGAAGTTACCCAGAAAGTTCTATGATCTACCCTACGTTGTAGACTTAACGCGACAACGTTAAGAAGCTCGTGCCGCTGAAAAGCCGGTGTGGGCGTTGTCGACGTTGGAACAAGAGAGCCTAAAAAATAAATCAAAATCACATGTAGATACGGGAAATCGATCCAAGGTCTTTGAGAATGCGAGGCGAGCACGCGCAGAACATGCTACGAAGGCTCTTTTTTTAGCATGTTTTTTATTACAGGCATTTGTATGCAGAAAAGACCTGTATACATTATTTACAAAGTGATCACCCAGTAGCCAAGCAAGTGAAATGGAAACAACACCACACCTGCTCGGACTGCACAACCTGTGGAAAACGCGCACGTTGGACCGGAATGCTGAGCCTGTCGTCTCCACGAGCACTAATTTTGGCCAGATGGTGTAACGGCTGAAAGGCACTTACCAATACACTGACTATCAACCGGGCTGGTTCCCGTTATTGATGTGTATCTTTTCTTGCCACCGTTTTAGTTGAGTTGTGTTAAGACGTGTGTTTTAGTTGTGTGGTGGTCTTTGACTTCGGGAAGTGTCTTCTGTACTTATGCGTACTGTTGTGTACTGATCTATTAGTAATACCCTGGCAGCGCCACAACACGCTCTCGCGTTCCACTCATATAAGCGAAGCTTATTCGTCCTCCAATTTTTTGAAACAAACAAATGGGCTACATTGCATGATTATAATCATCGGCAACAGAAGAATACAGCGAGCAACCATCTCTACTTTTTAACGATCTAGTTTGCCTTTTTTACACGTAGAAAAGAATATGCTGAGATTGATCTGTACTCAAAAGGCAGAAAAGAGAGCACACCTTAACTGCATTTTTTATATTGTTTGCCATTTTTAAATAAACGTTAGCAGTTGGCGCTACCTGACAAAACTGCATTCAGTACCCTACAGGAAAGGTTTCATTGAAAGGGCCCGCTTGCCTTTTTAAACATCGCAAATTCGCTGCCATGGTAGACAGACCACGTTGTGACAAGAACATCTACTCTATAATACATCTTCACACGCAGCAGGATACGTAAAATCACCAACGAACGATCGGTCGCACTTCAAACCTCTCCCTCTCTTCCGAGTAACGCGTGTATCTATATCGTCATCAGATACCACATACGATCTGATCCACTTTTTTTACATTTCAGATAAAACGCATCCGTTCTGACGCGAAAGAACCTCCGGAAATCAGCACTGTGTTCTTAGCCAGCGTTTACTCAAGAACTACGACAAAAGCTACGCTCCGAGCAGCCTACCAAGATTAGTGTTTCCTATTGGAGTTATGCTCCCAGCGGCTAAGTCGATCTCGAATGACTCGCACTTCGCAATTAGAGTTTTAATATCTATTCAAGAGCTCATTTAATGGTTATGGATTTACATGTGCCTCATAAGACTGCCTTGCATGATGATAAAGGCACAGAGCCCCATTGAATAGCGCGAAGAGAAATGCCAGAAAAAACTGCTGGGCCTAGAGCTGAGGCTGACTTCAGATGCATGTTTTTATTCACGCCAAAAAATCGAAAATTAGCGCGTGTCTGACGAGGTTGTAGGTTTCTAGAGGGCTATATTCTGAAGAATTTTGTCATACACAAAGCATGAGCTACAGGTGCGGTCAGAGTAATACGGAGCATGAGATAGGCGGCAAAACTAGGAGAAAGAGAGAAACTGCATATAACCGCCACCTATCAACTTCAGGAAGGAACACATGGCTGTCCGCGCGCAGCCTGAGTGCCCGCCAGCGCCCCCCCCCCTCCCCCCCTCCCTCCTTCAACCCTGGCGTTGTCAACGTTGGAAAGATGCCCAGTCGTTTTGAACGCCAGCAGTGGTTTCCTTCTAAACGTGTTCAGTTTAGCGTTGATGTCGAGCTGAGTTAGAGTGGGCGAAGTGATGGCCACAGGGCTGCGAACGGGCTATAGATAACTGCTAGTGCCAAGAGGCAGTCTTGCGCCCGTTCCCAGCGCGAGCCACTCCTTATAGAGAGCGACGAACAGGTCTCTGCTGCCAGCGGAATATCATTTATGCGGGGAGGCCGGTAGGCCTGCCGCAAAATGTAGGTCCGTGCCACCGGCGCCCTCTATGCACGTGTGAACACAGATAGTTCATGACTCCACAGCTAGGCAGCGTGTAGAGGCAGTTATCCGTTGTCGTGCGGCAGTTCCTGCGCACCGTATATTCTGGCTGCCACCGTTCATAGCAAAGTTGAATCCCAAGTATCTGCCAGGCTAATCATGGCCGCCAGGAAAATTTCCTGTGGCACTACTTCAAGTACCTGTCTCCCTGAAAAAAAACGAAGAAACATTGCGAGCACATATTAGAAATTGCGAGGTGGGGGAAAGGAGCAGAGGGCGTTTCAATTTTTTATTTTTCCTTTTGTCCTATTTTAGGATTTGAAAAATAATTAGGAACTAAGAATTTTAAAGAACTTGGGCTGCACAAAAAAATAAGGATTTTTAAAATATGCGAAGAAAAACAGGAATCGGGTCAAGTTGAGAATCAGCACTTAAAGCGAGTCATACTGTCTCGCATTTTTCTGCCACACCGGCGCGAAAGACATCTTACTTGTAGCAGATACAAGCCGAGCAAATATGAGACGGTGTAGAAGATAAAACTTTTATTACCTAACGCAAACGGAAACTGGGAAACAAAACCACTGGGAAACTGGGAAGCATGGAAATTTCCATGGGCATGTATATGGCCTTGGCAGTTTAAAAATAGGCACACAACACACATTCTGTAAACGGAGTTAAAATCTCGGTAAAGTACTCGTGGACTTTGTTCCACGGACAGCATTTGTAAAGCCAATAATGACCGCGAGAATGTTTGCCATAATAGCAGAATTTTCGGTGCCTTAAGCGAGCAGATCGGGATCTTGATTTCTGAGAGCCTCCTGCAGATCCTTGCACAGCTTAGAATATCGATTCTCTTCCCCGTAATAAACGGCTCGTGCAGTACTGTTCAACGCTCTGAGGCGCTCACCATATCGCCCATCGTAGGGTTCTGAAAATGGAGGCTGTGCAACCTCACTCAACCTCAAGTCCTCGAAGACGCTCTGCGTCTCCTCGTCCACGTCGTCGGAAGTTCCAGCCTCGCCTGCTTCGGACAAAAGACCAGCCGCAAGTTCTTTTGTGAAAGCCAGTTCTGCTTCGATCTTCTCAGTGCTCCACCCAGTCATAATCATTATCCACTTTCGAAGTTCGGGCAGGTCCTTAACTCGATTAAACGTCCGGGAGCGAGGGCGAGTGAGATGCACGTCGTAGCCAACCTCACCGCTGCCTTGGGGGAATTCTCGTTGCTGAACCAGGTCGGCGACAAGCTTCGCGGCGTCGGAAAGCAACTTCTGGTTACGTCTAAGCACCGCTGGGACTTTATCAAGGAAAACTTCTTCACGTTCCGTCCCGTGGGTGACACGGAATTCTAGCAGCGAGGAAATGTACTTCAGTGCATTAGGCAACTGATCTATGAAAGCGGCATTGCCTTTGTCGGCCACATTGGTCATGTGAATGTGCAGACGCTGCAGGGACTTGTTTGCCTGGCACATGTGTTGAAAGAAAAGGGGAGCAGGAGAAGCAAGGCCCCAGCCACTCATTGTAAGCTGGCGAATGGACACGTTGTCGGCCAGCCCTTCAAACAGGAGAATGGAGGTGATCTCGGAGGAGCAGTCGCCGAGCGACAAGGTAAGGTCCACAAGGGTCTTACTCATGCAGGCCAGCATGGCGAGACCCACGGCTCCTTCATCCGGTATTCCGCAGGAATTCGATTCGATGGATACTGTCTCAAGCGTGTTCAGTGTAGTGCAGTAGGGAAGCAGGGCAAGTAGGTGTCCGAACTCCATTATTCGAGTGTTGCGATCTTCGTCAGGGTTGAGGAGGAAAACAAAATTGAGTTTTTGGAAAGTAATGTCGCTACAAAGCGCTGAGATTAGGTGCATGAGTTCCTCGGGAAAATGGTCTTTCACCACTCGGAAAGGGGCTGTGGGACTCTTCTCCGAACGGGCAGACCTTTCCGGAAGTGTCGCAGTCAAGTTGTCTACTATGGTCTTGGTGACGGCCCAGTGAGTTGAGCGCTCCGTTGCAGAGATTGCGCCGACATCCAGGACTTTGAGGAACCGGTTGTACTGAAGGCTTTCCACTAAAATGCTGAGCTCGTCGCAAGAGAGGTTTTCTCCTCTAAGGTGAAGTTCTTTCAAGAACGGTCGCTTTTCGGAGTCCTTCATAGCGGGATCGGAAGTAGCCTTACACACAAACTTTCCGTTCATCTTCAAGCCATTAGCTATGGCGCGAATGCCTTTCTCTGTGAACAAAGTATTGTGGAACTTGAGCATGTCCAGTGCTGCCTCCTCTAGGAATGAAAGCAGAAGGACCTCGTACGATTCGTCTTTCAGCACAGACTGCATGTCAAGGGAAATGACTAGACGCCTGAGAGCGTTCTCCAATCCGGTGTTTCCCAACAGAGGTATAAGGTCCCATGCCTCTGACACCTTGTGAGTGATCTCGAGCTCCGTGATACATTGGTTTATAGCAAGGTATTCGAGAAATTCGCGATACGACGTATCAATGTGCAAGCGCAATTTTCTGAGGTAGCAAGGGTGGCCCAGCAAGCTTTCGAGCTTCAAGTCTTCGCTGCTAGAAGAACCAGGTTTCTCAACAGACAGGACCAGCTCTTCGAGGTCTGGCAGACGTGTAGCAGCGTGGACGATCTGTTTAAGGTTGCTAGAAACGAGGAAACAAAAAAACAAGTGAAAACAGACTCGTTGTCGGCAGGACTCACAGTTATACAATTGTTGGCTTTGGCTTTCAGAATGTGGGCTAATAGATAAGAGAATCCTGTTTTCGCAATTACGCAAG
Organism: Amblyomma americanum; assembly: GCA_030143305.2. NCBI lineage: Eukaryota > Metazoa > Arthropoda > Arachnida > Ixodida > Ixodidae > Amblyomma > Amblyomma americanum. Next base: position 27,888 of record JARKHS020032307.1, on the reverse strand, counting down.
AGTATCACTGATCCATGCCAGTATAAAGGAACGCGCATGCCTCATCCGGAAATATTAATACGGCGCGACTGCTTCACGAAAAAGCGGTGCTATAAATTTCGTCAAGAGTGCCTTCGTCCATGCGTACGCTCGCTATCACAGCCATCGCGTGAAATTTTGTGGTGAATATATGTATCATTTGAACGCCAAGTTTCAATCGCCAGCGTTTGGCAACTGGCATGATACTCCTTATTCAACCAGTACTGAAGCATTCGGTGTTGAATGTCCTATTCTTTGAAACGTACTTAAAACTATGAAAATGCATATAATCTGTGCTTGGCCAACGTTACCAAGTTCACTATATATTAGGCCTTTTCTTCACTAAGCATTGAAAGTGGCTACTGTCGTGATTGTCTTTACTGCTTATTTCTGATCGAGGAAATGATTTGTTCACGTCTTTTATATTTCTAATATCTTTACAGCGATGCAAATTAGCAGAAAAAAGACAGTCAAAGGAAACCGCTGCTGAGTTGGGTTGCTTCTCCCTTTAGTCGCCAGCTTCTACATACAAACTGGTTTGCCTGTTGCCGTACCTACACTCACAATCCTCTATCTTTAAAAAGTGCGTTGTCTGCTTTACGCACATGATTGGAAATATCAAGTTTTCAGGCACCTTTTGCATCCTATGGAATCTTATGTTTACAAAGACTGGAAGTCCCTTGGCCATTTTTAGTGCAAGCCCCATCGTATTACCTCATTCTCCCGTATGCGTCGTAATACAAACAATCCGCTCCAGTGTTATCTTGTAGTGTATATGACGAAGCGATATCCGTGGTGAAATTTCCTAGCGCCATTAAAACTGCGATATGAATAAGCTGAGCACGTGTTAATCACAGATCGGCGCGTAACTTCGCGAGGCATTGCTGTGTTCATTTTCACCACCAAGAAGTCGCAGCACGAATAAAATAGACGGAAAAGTATTATTGCAGCGCAGCGATTTGAGCCGATTGTGGGAGGAGCCGAGTCGGTGGTACAAGGTATACGCAGAAATGAACCGGGGCTTCAGGAATTAGCTCTCATACATCGCGGTGCACTGGCTATTTGGTACGGCGGCCTTTCGTTCGGCCTCTGCTGCTCGCACGACTATTTTCGCCGCGACGACCATTCGCTTCAACCTCAGCGGCTCGATTATTCGAATCTTAACGTCACTGCTCTTCTTAGGCAGCATTCCTAGCTTGATCTGGGTGGCGCCGGCACTTAGCTTCAGCGCAATTACGCGGCATCTCAGAAGAGACTCGCAACTTCGCATGGCCTATGTGCTAATGGCAGGTGTTAATTCACGACAGCACAAGAGAGTTCCAATTTATATACCCTTGGTAATCATGTTTCCAAAGCATACAACAAAACAAAAGCGTCGCATGAGCCGTGTATTTGGTACGTGATCACGTGTTATGTTACAACATCGACGCTAGATCCGGTAAGCGCGCCCTTAACCACTGCGCTGCAAAATTCTTTCTGGTTCTTCACATAACGGGACAGCGGTTTCTTCAATATGTACCCGATCCGAACAGATAGTTTACAAGGCGACTACTGTACCTGTGATGATCGTGACACCGCTGAAAAGACAGCTTACGAATCCGATCGTTTGATACCACTACGCTGTGGATCCGGACGCCATCCTCTTCGTTGAACATGTGGATCCCGAAGAGTGAGAGCTCTAAGAGACCCGTAGTGTCGCAGAGGAGATTGGTGAGTTGTTGGCAACGTGGTGATTCGCGTCCGGAAACGCCAATGTGGATGCTCCTGTAATTTCTGTGAAGTCTGAGGGCATCGCAGAATTCCGTTGGCGATTCTGTGATAGCCGTAAGGTCGAGGCTGAGGTTGCGAATACAACGGTGGACACGCAGCAGCCACTTCACAAGGGCCTCCCGACCAGCGTCCAGTGCTGCATAGGAAAAGGTGCGTAAGAAAGTTACTTTGACACTCCTAACCATTTAGGTTTGATTAAGATAGGTTATGGTAAATGATTTAATGATTTGTGCATTGCATTCTGTTACATTGATACGCTGCACAGTGTCGACACTTGTCGGGTTAATTGCCAGTGCCATTCAAAAAGAACAAGGTACTGCTACATTTAGATTGAACTGGCATTTGTATTTCGGTGAAAGCATTTATGCCGATGCTTTCGAATGCCAGGATGTCCACCCGGTACCTTAACTTTCACACCCAAGTGTGGCAAGCAATAACGAAATATGCACGAAATGTTCTGCCCACTTCTTAAATTAATATTGCTAAATAGACAAAGAAAACGTTTTCCCAAATTTTCAGTAAGGGAGGAGGTTGCCATTGCGCAGCGCAGAATGAATTTCGACCTTGAACACGACACGCTCCATGTAATTTCTGCACAAAGTATCGATGACACCTGCTATAAGGCTACTTCGACGGCTGGTTCATAGGTTGCAGGTGCAACAGTCTCTTCCCTTTCCTTTTTAAGCGGAGCATAGATTAAAATTATATGGGCTGAAATTTTGATTTGCAGTATTATATCTTAATATTTGTAACGAGGCTACAACGTCAGCCAGCTGGTGGTTGGAATTTATTTCGCTTCATGCGGGAGATTGTTGGAATCAGTATGGCTGTCATCCCAGTGTGTGTGGCTACCGGCGAGCCTACTCTTGAATGCATGTTGAAAACATGTTGAATGCATAAGAAATTCTCTCCTTTTCATGGCTGCACAGCAGGACGCTACCTTGAAGATTCTCTATGAGGAGGTATTGAATGGCACGGAGAACATGTAGGCGAGTTGGCATCCAACTTCAACGGAGGTAATAGATTTACCTCTGGAGGTATGGAGAGCGAAAACTACTTCACTGCAGTTGTCATTCTCCTCTTCATTAACTGCTTTGCAAGGGACGCAATTTTTGGCCGTAAATGTTTCAGAAACACAGCAAGAAAACAAGCATGTGGCAAGCCATGTTCAGTCTCCAAAGATGAAAAAGACTCCGTCAAAGGGTCATCATTCCTTGACAATCGTAGCTGTCAGGGAGTTGCAGTTAAAGACAAATCATCACTGGCGGAGTGCTCAGATACAGTGGGAAAGAGGGCTGCAATGATTTTTTCTATTGGAACAGTGCAAATGTGCGAAAAATTGTGTTAACAAAATCGCCGCTCACGTGTGTTGGGGCTACCTTCCGATGTCGTGCCGTGTCCCAGATGCCGCAGCGTGTAAGTGTTACAGTGCAGCTCGACGATCTCAAGGTTGTGCAACACCAAAATTTCGTTCAGGGCGTCCTCATGCCTTAGGAGCCAACAAGCGTTGTACAATGTGTGGGTGCAAAGGGAATCCAGGGAATTGTCATCGCGCTCCTCAATGGTATGACCGATGTTCAATATGGAGCGAAGGGCACTCTCAGGCTCCGGGAATAGAGATGGGTGTTCCTTGTGGAGCAACGCCGAAAAACTGCCCAGGTTCTGCATCGTCGCATCTGACTGTTCCTGAAAGAGATATAAAATTGCACCAGAAGCAAATACAGGCTATTTTGTTTCTTGCAAAGCCGCGAGATGTTTCGCACTTCAACCACTTTGAAAGACTGCGCTTTTATAGGAATATAGGATGCGTTTTAAGATACCCAAGAAAGCTCTCGCACTTGCACCTCCTTGTGCTTAGGGGGTACTTTCCATGACTGCATGACACTTTCCATGTGGACGAACTGAAATCCTGCTCTGTCGATTCTAGATCCTTAAAGGCATTGCTTACTGCTCAACAACAAGCGCTGCACCACAACTACGCACCATGAAGGAATTTCTGTAAATCTTAACTATACCAGGTTCTGCACATGGAACATGCAGAAAACTGAAACTTGGTACACTTAACGCAAAAGTTTCGGATAAATTGAGAGACTTTTTCCAGTGCCCAGCAACGGAGTCGAGCACTGATAGCTGTCAGGGCAAGCCATCAGGGTAGTGCAGTAGTACTACTTATGATGGGCATTAAGAAACTTACGTCCTAAAGGCATTTAACCAAACGGCCTTTTCTCTAAAGGCCTTATACGTAACGGTCTTCTGTCTAAAGGCCTTTACCAGCAAAGCATTTACCATGAAGGCCTTCACCCTAAACCTATTTACCATAAGGCCTTTGACCTAAAGGCATTCATCTAGAAGGCTTTCACCAAGTTTGCGCTTCACCCGTGTGAAGCCCTGGCAGGTGTACAAGCCTTTTGTCGCAAAAGGATTTGGTTGGCTCCGTTTCATGAGCACCGGCAATTTCTCGCATGTATATATTTGCAGTATGCCGAGATGTGCTATCGGTGGGGTGTGCTCTTACATTCGCCCCTGCTGGTGCACATTGTGTCATTAGAAAGGAAGAGTTGCTCAAATAAGCCAAGTTGTAAGTATTCTACTCTACACATTGAAGTGCTGGTCGTTTGAACACTTAATTAGATCGAAAACTCTAAAGAGCTATTGTACTGATAGTTGTCCTCTTGCACTAAAAGGATATTGTGAGCGGCACACAAGAAGGCGCGGCTGCTTTTCATTGTCCTCGGCTTCGCGAAGAAGCTTGCGTGACTTCAGCGATATTTGATATTGTTATCAGTTGGCATCTTACCGCGGAGATTGGCCTATTTTGTTTTCAGTAGCACGTGGCAGCATGAGGACCGGGCATAGAGAGACAGAAAAAACAAGCAACATCTTGTCAAATTCAAGCATATCTAATATTCAGCGGGTACTTTTTCTTAGTCCTTTGCCTCAGCGCTTGTTCGCCTTACTGTATTTCTCTGCGCTGTCCTCGTGCTTCCATGCATTGCTGAAAACGATTTCACACCAACTAGCCCAACAGCTTGTCCTTTCCCTATTTGTCGAGTTTATACAGTGCGACTGGTCCACCTAAATTAATTGAGGTTGCACTGTCACCAGATGCCCCTGCAAGAACCCCGGTTATGACGGTTCATACTAGGCGCCTCCCTATCCGCCTAAAAACGAAGCTAAATTTCCCTTCGTTTTAGGTCTACAGTTAAATCAGCTGGAAATACCACGTCGCAAATTGCCTACTGTGCTTGTGTAAGATTTGCATCGGGCCGATATATGCGGCGTGACCTCGGATCTTTAAACGGAAAGAAATAAACTTCCTTTAGGTACCGTTTATGGTTTATGGGGGTTTAACATCCCAAAGCGACTAAGTCTGTGAGGGAAGCTGTTGTGAGGGGCTCCGAAAATTTGTACAACCCGGGGTCCACTAACGTGCTCCGGCATCGCACAGTACATCAGCACCTAGAATTTCGCGTCCATCTAAACTCGACCGCCACGCCTGGGATCGAACCCACGTTTCGGGTCAGCAGCTGAGCGCCATAACCACTTGGCCACTGCGGCGGCTTTTTAGGTGCCATACAACGTTAGCCGGAGAGGTGACAATCTACAAATTGTGATTTCTGCTGTTATTTACGTTCCTATACTTGCGCAAAGGAAATAGCTGAGCGTCACTAAATATCAAACAACTAATCTTAATTATAAAAACACAGGCAGCTTGAGTTCCTTTCCACCATTTGATACGAACAGAAAAGACACTTGCAAAAGTCGATCAACCCTTCAGGCCCTGCTGGCGTGAGTTGACACAGAAATATTCCGCTCGCGTCTAAGTAACAGAGGCAAATGCCAATAATCCTTATTAGGATAGTTCTTCCGGAATATTCGTTGCTATCAGCACCGCTGTTCCAACATTTCCATTGGACTGTGCGGTCCAAGGAAGAAGCGTATAGCGAAGTATAGCGAATTTATAGATATAATGAGCCGGGAAAGAGCGGCGGCAAAGGCCAATGGGCTCCTGGAAGATGGCCCACCCAAACATTCTGTACATTAACCGTTTTTCTCCTTTTTAAATCTAAGTAGCGAGAGCGTTATCTAAGTTGTCTAAGCTGTCAGAGCGTTAAACGTTTTATGTTTAAACCGATTATCTAAGCATATATCTGCGTCGCAAATATTATTGAATGTGTAGAGCCTGCGCTGCAACACGTGGTTGACATGCGCGATTATGACACCACCGGGGTTCAACAGTTGACAGTGGCCGCTATTGTCTGATAGCTTATCTTTCTAGAAGGAGTTTTGGTAGTCTTTTTGCGGATGCCCCATATACTGAAAAGTTTGTTGGATTCTGGAATAAATTTTTCTCGCGGCAAGACGACGAAATCTTTTAGCTTTGTGATGAATTTGAAAATAGAATTTTTAGCTATCGTAGAAGGTAAGCTTTGGGATCGAACCTCGCAATGACAATGCGGATTTCGTTGGACACCAGCCGGAGCAAAGAAACTGGGGGAAAAAAATGAACGCCTGACCTTTGCGCTTTTATTTCTTTTTTCTACCGCTTTCCCCCTCCTGTGAGCTGCAAAAAGCTAGGGTGGCATTTGCACTGCCACTCATGCACCGCTGCTCCCGCGGCACGTGTGCGCACCCTCAACGCTGGGAACGATGCGGCGCGTTTGGCTCAGCGTGCCGCTTTCTCCTGGGCGCTTTCCCATCATTCATCATTTCGACCTTGCTCTTGTCGTCGACAGGTTGGTGTACACTCTGATAATCCATCCCATGTCCTTGGGCTAAACGGCCGAACGCCTTAGCCACTAGAGCACCAAGGCTGGTGCATATCATAGATGACCATCATAAAGATGTAGGAGCGATGATGTCCAGCTCAATACATTTAACAGCGCAGTCAGCATGCATATGTATGCATTCATAAGCTGTACACAAAAGCAAACAACACAGACCCGCCTAAGCATTGAGTGTCAACTCCTGAAAGGAAAAACAGACCGCGGAAGCGTCAAGTCCACTCATAGCAACATTGATTGGATTTAAATTATTAGAGAAGGCCAAAATGAAATGAGGTTTCTGTACCTGTAGCCAATGCCAGTGATGCATTGAAAATCACGTAAAAATTAATTTACGAAACTTGCACTAACCGTGTGGCTGCTGCTTCTGCTGAAGGAGCCTCCGCAGCGGATGACGGCCCTGGCGCATAGAGTGATGGTGCGATCTGAACTTGCGGGACGCCAGCGCCTGGTGACGTCACAGGGTGCGGCGCGGAGATCGATAGCACTGTGCCTGGGAGGCCGGTACGCAGGCGACCGTTCGTTCTCTTCAAAATCGCCTGACCTTCCTGCCAGCACGACAAGAAGCGCCACAGCTTTGTCATGTCTTCCCCGTCGGGCAAACCTACCCTTTGTTGAATGCTGCAATAAAAACGACGCTGTCAAGATGCTGACGCCCTTTATTTACGATCCATGTACTGTAGTTACATGGTGACCCTGAGGTATGCGCATTTTTTCCATCACATTTTAAAGAGCGGAATCGCAGTCGCAGCAGCCTTTTAAGGACGTTTAGTGTCGTGAAAAGCCATTTGGAGACTTCTTATAGCACTTCCGCAATCTACAAATTACGGTCAAAGCACGGGATGTTTTACATTGTGCGCAGAAGATTACGAGGACGCTTAAGCTTCGCCTCTAAGAGTGGAACACGGCGGCGTGTTGCAGCACTGCCGGGGAGTCCACAAACACCATGGCCCTTTCGGCGCCGGCGAGTTGTCGCCATCTGTCGGGGCAGCGCCGTACATTGCTAGGAGGGGGTCTTCTGTGTTTGCCGCATGATGGCGATGTGTGCGCGCCAAGCGTAGGGTGCCTCGATACCTGCCCGCCTTTCGCCGTTCAGGGTGGCGACAGCCCCGCGGCGCCGCCATTTTGGTTTGAAGAAGCGCCTCGCGCGCCCGCCGAGCTATCGTTGCAGAGGGCAGGATTCTCACCAATCGCATCGGAAGCTGAAAATATCTGGCATGTGTGGAATTATGCTTTCGTGCTGAAATGCAGAGCTCATATTCTGTTGTAAAAAAGCACAGTAGTCATGTTGGCAGAGCGCTGCGGTGTTACGAGGAGAGGCGATTGGCGAGTCGGAATGTTAATTGAGTTTTCACTGTCGCAATATTATTTCGTTTGGACGGTGGAAAAAGTTTTTGACATAACCGTTTGTGAAATTACACAACGCTTTTCTGTTCACGTGTTGGTAGGCTCCCTCGAAACTTTGAAGCACATGTTTCGCTTGCTGCGTTTAACAGAAGTTCACGGTCTTATATCACAGAGTCCCGGCCGTATTTTTATTTCACAGTGATCCTGTACACGATGAGTCTAGATTACACATGAGCTACAATTTTGAGCTTCCAATTAGTGTATTGGTGGCATAATAGCACTCTGCATAATCATATCTCTAAAGCAAATGCGGAGGTTTAAATGTGTTTTTAATAACCGCGGTCTTTTCATGCACTCAGTGAGGTTTACAGAAAGCAGGTAGCTTGCGAAAATGCATATAGACTTTGCAAAATAAATTTTATTCAAGGTTAGCACCAGCGACTGTCTTGCTGCCATATCCGTCACATGAATCATCAGGCTGCATCAGCCAACGCAAATAGATGCGTAGCCTCAGCGTTACAAAGCGCTCAAGTAGTCTTTTGTTCAGAGTGGGGTGGTCACTGCAGTGCACCGAAAAAGGAGGTACACATTCTTCCAGGATGCGCCTCAAAGTTTTCATGGGGCTTTTCAATCGGCATATGCCACTTTCCTCAGAAAACTTTTTGAAGGCACTCTCCCAGCTTTCAACGAGGCTCAGTACTCCACGACTAACGTAAGTAACGTTCCTTCCACCACTCACATATTCCTTCATTTGCACAAGAGCATGTTCCTCTCCTACTTCTTCTGCAGTAAGCGCATTTGTGCACACAGCACAAGAAGTTACAGTTGACAGCAGTGGCCTCACCAGAAACCCTGCTAGATGGGCCACAATGTTGCTTTCAATATGACAAAGAGGCTCAAGATCTTCAAAATCAAAATCATTTACGTCAACTGGGACTTCTTGCTGTACGTGCCTAATTTCCGCAGAAAAAATGTCTACGAAGTACTCACTGTCATCAATGTCATAACTGGTGGATTTTGGCACTTCCAAGAACTGGCTCACGGAAAGAATCTTTATGGCATTTTTCACGTCATATGGACTCGGGACTGGTTTCAGCATTCTTATAACAGAGAATAAGTTCTCCAGGCAGTCCTGTGCAAACCGTCCTGTTAATACGAACTTGTATCCACATTCCTTCAGGAGAAAAATGTGCAGCTGCAAAATAACATTCGTCGACATAACAACACCTGCCTGGCATGGCTTCCATACTTTCTTCACACCAATGCTTAGGCTATTAATGACCTCAACAGTGAGGTTTAGCACTGAAGTTGCTTCCCTGTATTTCTCTTCATTCATGAAGCTAAGAGCCACAACTGGGTGGCGAGCTGTCATCAGGGAGTGCCACTTTGAGATCAGTTCAAGAACCACGCAATTGTCTCAGCTTCAGGTGGTAGTAGCTGCTGCTCGATATAATACCGAATAGCTGCAGGCGACTCTCTAAATAATTGTGCAGCTATTCCTACTTTCATTTTTGTAAAGTGCCCAGTGGACACATGCACATGGGTTAAATTAGGTGCAACTTGTAGCTGATCGCTATCTAAGTTCAAAAGAGCCTCAACATGTTCGACTGTTATCTCAGTTGTCGGTAAGTTGAACCGTGAAACTATCTCGCTACTTAGGTGCATCGCATCTTTTCGAACAAAATGTCCCTCACGTTCTTCAGCACATGGGCAGGGTCTGGCATAAAATGTAGTGTCTCGTTGCTTATGAAGGGATGCGGCACACTGGACACTGTAACAGCGTTGCGAGAGCTGCTTAAGTTCAGTGAGCTCCACATCGCGCGGTTGGAGCTTCCCATGTCAGAAGTGACACACCGCACACGAAGGCCAATGTCTGTGCAGAGCTTGATAAGGTGGAATACGAAGTCCTTGAGCACACCTCCACTGACGTAAGCACCTCTGTAATGAAAAGCAATTACTTGTTTCCAACGGGTATTTGTGCCACCCACCATAAAGACAAGCGCATGCTTTGCTGGCTGGTCAGATGAAGGCAATGTTATCATTCCAAGCAGAGTATCGTTGCCACGGTCAAGTTCTATCCCACTCCGGCTTTCCATCTCATCAAGAAATAGTATGCAATCTTTTTCGATATCTTTAATTGAAGATATTTTTGTTTGCATTGCAGACAATATTTCATGCAGCACGCCAGGCTTGAAAGACAGATGCTGCAATCTTCTACATAGTGTGCACCGTGATGGCAGGGGGTAGCCTTGCTCTATGAGGAGGTCATAACCTGTACTTCCACAGGCGAACTTGAGTTGCAGTGCCTTTTTTGCTGTGTCGGCACTCCACGTGCGGCATGTTCTATCCTGCCTTTCTAGAGCTGTCTTCTGGTCTTCGTTCAGATATTTCAAGTTGGCAGTCAACACTGTGACCTTTGTTTCCAGCTTGGCTGCTTGCCTCGTAGCAGTCCTCTTCTTCTTTTTAGCGACAGACAGACTTTCCTTAAGCTGAGAGTTTTTCTTCTGCATGTCCTGGAGAGCTTTCCGCATTTCGCTTGTTGACAGTGAGTCAATATCCAGGATGTCACAGTGCTCCTCCTGTTCCTCTTCTTCTGTGCTATCGCTGATGCAGAGTTCACCTGTGTCTAGCTCCTGATCGTTGGGAGATGAAGGTCCGGGCGAGGCACTATCTGTCGACTGAAATGATTCGGTAGCTGATGTTGCAGAATCAGCTAAACTTCGTCGCCTCAATGGAGGTTTCCTGCGTTTCGGTTGCGCTGCATGGAGAAATAAAGGCATTCATATTCAATACGCATAACGCTTGTAATTGGAAGCAACACAGTGACTCACAAGAAATCATTACTTACGTCTAAAATCAAAGAGAGTCGGAACTGCAGTAGAATTCAGCAGCCGCCGCCCGTCTTGTCTGACATTTTCGTACTGGTCAGGCTCAAAGTGACGCTAGAAAATGTTAACACGGAAGCAATCTTAGAGCGCTTAACGTCACTCTAAAAACCCGGCCAAAAGAACTCCTCGGTGATCCTAGACACCGCTTTTTGAACACCCTTGTGTCCGGCCATAATGGCGTCATGTCCTAAGCGTAGCACGGTCTCTCGCATATCTCTCGGTAACACCAGTTGTTGGACCCGCCTTCCTGAGCTAAATAGGCATTCGCTGTGCAGAAGACCATTTACCAATTGATATTCGAATGACGTACGACTCTTTTTTCTTGTCACTTTTTCCCCGACTCTTTCGAAGCAGGTAGGCCGCCGCGGTGTCTGTCTAGTTATGGCACTCGACTGCTGGCCCGAAAGACGCGGGTTCGATCCCGGCCGCAGTGGTCGAATTTCAATGGAGGCGAAATTCTAGAGGCCCGTGTGCTGTGCGATGTCAGTGCACGTTAAAGGACCTCAGGTGGTCGCAATTTCCGTAGCCCTTCACTACGGCGTCCCTCATAGCCTGAGTCGCTTTGGGACGTTAAACACCCAAAAACCATAAACCATCTTTCGAAGCAGGCTTTCAAACTCGGGTCTTCTCTTTGCCTAATTGCAATTTCGCCCGGTGTTACGCTCAGGCACATCGAAACAGGAGTAGAGAGCGGACGCTGCGTTGCTCGGGCTGTCGCTTGAGCTCTTGTCTCCAATGCCGACGAGAAACTGACTGCCCCATCACCCGCCTGAGCTGTCGAAGGGCTTTCCTCTTTTGGGTGTTCTTCTACGTCGAGCATCTTCCACTCGGGATCGGGGTCCTCGACACTTCTTGCACCCATAGTGTTTCCCAAGAAGAGATCATATAAGGGTTGCTCTACGCATTTTGCCACTGGCTGTCCAGTATAATATGGCGTAGACACTAGAATCCTGGCTTCGGGAAGGTACCTTACTGTGCTATCTACAAGAGTAACGGCCGACGCTTCCCCTGTAAGATCCTCGTCCTTCACCAGGCTTCTCCGAACCGAAACTGTGTTGGCTCCGCTGTCTCTAAGAACCAATATAGGACTGGTCCCCTATTTCCCCAACCACCATCGGCATTGCTGCTTTCGACTTGGGTGTTCCATTCACCGTTCCATTTCCTAGCGGTGTTTGCTCTTCTTTTAGCTGCGGCACTTCAGTAGGTGTGACAAGTTCTGCCCGAGAGCCGATAACGCACGCGGCTCGGTCCTGCATTCTGTATCGGCACTCATCCATAGTATGACTCCTCCTCTTACAACCTTGACACACAACCTGTGTCTTTTGGACAACGCTACTAGTCCGACAGTCATCTGCACGGTGTCCGACCTTGCCGCCGAGAAAACACCTTACTGGCGCCTTAGATGCACCGCCATATGCTCTTGGTATTGTAACATCTGTCTCTAGGACCTTTTGGCTTTCCTCCTTTGCCCTATTCAAATTTCTCAGCCCTTGATCCTCGAGGAATTGGTCTGCAGTGTCGGCAACTCTTCCAATGAACACAATTTTCTTTCTTCCAGGAGTAGCGCTAGCTTTCAGCTGCAACACGCTAAAAATTGCTCTGTGACCAGCTTGTAACGCACCCCTTCAAAACTGTTTTCTGTGTTTGACGTATCAAGCCACCTATCAAAATAGTTGGGCAGCCTGCAGGAAAACTCCTTAGCGGTTTCCGAAACCTCAGGTTTCGCGGTGCGAAATCTCTCACGAAAACCCTCTGCCGTAAGCCTGAATCTTTGAAGGAGTGCTTTTTTGACTTTCTCGTAGTCCATGGAATCAGCCGCAGGCATCCTTCCAAACACATTCAGCGCCTCTCCGACTAAACACATGCTCAATGCCGTGGCCCATTCACTGCGCTCCCCGCCTTGCCCCAAAGCTATCCGCTCGAATCGTTGCTGATATGCGCCCAGATCATCTCTTTTGTCATCGAAAGGAGCCATCAGCTTCCTTGTACAAACTCTGGCCGGTCTAGGAGAATCTCTACCGCTAAAGAACGCTGATCACTGTCCGTGATCTCCTCATATCCTCCCGCGACATGCGCCTGTTTCCACAAAATAAATTCATTCTCCCGTTCTATCCTTCTTTTCTCCTGTTCTACTTCGCGAGCTCTTCTATCTTCTCTCTCTTCTGCCTCGCGAGCTCTTTTCTCTTCTCGCTCTTCTGCCTCGCGAGCTCTCTCATCTGTTTCGCGTACTCCTTTATCTGCTTCGTGAGCGTATGCGCACACTGGAGCGGCCGGGGACGGCAGGGGCGGACCGCAAGCCTGCGCCTGAATATGGTGATGAACGCCGGTGGTGTCGGCGCCGCAAAACGGAGAGCGAGTGTGCTGCCCGACAGAGACGCCGACACCATCGGCACCGTTGACTCCGCCGCCGCTAGCAGCTCCTCCGCCGTCCTGCGCCCGTCCACACCGAAGACCAGGCCGGAGCTTCGGTTCCGAGTAGGAGGCTCCTTGGCGCAGACCGGCACGCCGCGGATGACGGCTGTAGATAGCAGGGCCTGGAGAGCATCGCTGCTCCCCGCGTCCACTGCCACCACATTCCGCCGCATGTTTACCCGGACGGCGAGGACGCCCGGGCGGGATCCGATCTCCTCGGCCAACTCCCAGCCCTGTTCCCTGGTGAAGGCGGTGCTCCGGTTCGCCGGCCGAAACAGCACCATCCCCACCAGGCTGGACGGGACCTCCACGGCAGCCGCGGCTTGCTCCAGGGCAGCTCTCCGACGCCGCTGCGCCTTGGTAGTGATGGTGCGCCACGGGACCAGGCTGGCCCCAGCATCAGCGTCGCCGCTGTCTGCGGCGCATTGCTGCGGCGCGCCGCGGAGTTGGGCGCGCTCGTTGCCAGCAGACGAAGCCCCAGCCGCAGCCTTGTCTCGTGCGGCGGGATTTGGAGAGGTCGCACCCTGATTTCTTCCGGACGCCGTCGCCCCAGCAGCAACAGCAGCAGCATCAGCAGCAGGCTGGAGGTGGGCTCCATGGGGCTCGTGCTGGGCAGGCCCTGCTCCTTCGAGTATGGAGGGAGAGGGAACAGTGACGGTGGGGGGGGGGGGGGCTTCGAGCTTCCCGCCTGGCCACCGCGATGTCCCTTTTGGTTTCCGAGTCCCTCTCCTCCTCGGACCCTCGTTGAGCGTCGCCGTTTCCCGAGAACAGGCTCGTCCATCGGGATGCACATGCTCTCCTCGGCTGCAGGTGTCCGCGGTGAGCCCGCAGCAGCAGCGTCAGGGGGAGAGTGTATCACAGCCGGTTCCCCAGGTGTAGCAATGGTGGCAGGAAGCGCAGGGGTGGCCAGAAATGGCGGGGAGGGAGCCGCCATGGAGTTCTGCGTCTAGTGAGCGAGCGCCATGGCGTCCCTCAAGGCTAGAACACGTGAGTCCGCCGGCGACACGTCCAAGGTCCCGATGACGGACTCGAGGTTCTCCGAGGTGGTGATGAGCGCCGCCGTCAGGCACCTCACCATGTCCCGCAGATCAGCGCCAGCCTGGGGCATGCCACCGAGGTGTGTCGCGCTACTGCCCGATGCACGCGCTGCGGCGGGCCGCACGAGCGTGGTACCTGCGCGAGCAAGCCCCGCTGCATTAACTGCGGGGGGCGGCACGCAGCCATTGACCCAGCGTGCCCGCACTGGCAGCGAGAGCGTCACGTGGCCACTTTAATGGCCACATCCATGGCACCGATGTCCAGGCGGGTTGTCCGAGCCGTCGTCCAGGCTGAATCAGCGGCCCCGCCCCAACCCAGCAACATCAGTAGACGCCCCTGGCCGTAGCAGGTGGTAGCGTCCTCAGTTAACTCCCCGGAACGGGCTCAGGAACGGCAGGAAGTCCACGATGCGAAGCCGTAGAACGCGAGCTCACCGGAGCAGTAGCCGGCGTCGCTCTCTTCCAGCAGAAGCGTCCCTGACCCGCCGGAGCCTCCGCTTCTCTGTTCTTCCCCCCCCCCCCCCCACGTCCTCCAGCCCGTGCTTCGCTCTCCCTCGCCCCTTTATAGCCTTGTGTTAGTCCACGTAAGCCTTTTCGTTGTCTTCTCCTTCTCTTCTCCACCAATCATCTCTCGCCATGTCACCGAATGCTTCTTCACCTTCTTTAGTGTTCGGTTAATCCACGTCGTCTTCTTTACACCTCTTTCCTTCATAGTTTTATTTTAGACTCCATATATGTGACACTAAGACAACACCGCATTCACTAGAGGCTCTTTTGTTCACCCCAAACCAACGAGCTGGCGTGGCGGAGTGGTTAGCGTGCTCGTCTCGCACTCCGGGCTCGATTCCCCATCTCGACCAATTTCCTACCCGGTTTTATTTAGCGAAAAATTCTTCTGGGATTTCTCGCTCACGCCGTGCTTCTGAGATTTTTAGCTAACGGCCGACGCCAACGACACCGGCTTTTGTTCGACACGAGCTCCTGAACGCAGCCGCGTTAAAAAGAATACCAGCCGATTCATAACTACTCCAAAGGGCAGTAAACCGTTTTGAACCTGCAAAGGTACAAGCAATACTCATCCGTACAAACTGCAGAACTGATGGTTCCTCCTTTTCCTACCTTCTTTCAAACGTGTCATTTTATTAACATAGAATATTAACCACCCCAAAGAAACAATTTTTGTATGCTGCAGATGTTTCTACCACATTTCGGAAACTGATGCTCGTATCAAAAGCGTTGAATTGCAGAATATCCGGCACTCAATTTGCCCTCCGGGCGCAAGGCGGACAGCTTGAAAGCATTTGGCCCGTTTACTTTACCAATGAATACCATTTTGATTGCTTCCCTAGCTCATTAGGCCCCATTTGTGTCCTCAACGTAAGACAGAGACATGCATTTGTATGAAGTATCTCCTCCGTTCCGCGAACCAATTTCTGCGCCGACGCTCCTTACCACCTCTCAAGAAATTACCTGCCTGCCGAAACCCACATGCTTCAATTACACCTGGGTGGTTCCACGTAAGATTGTACAAAGGGTGGCTGGAAAACCTCTTACATTTATTTGATATTTTTACATATTGTTGCCTAATCACTGGGAAAAAGCGATTCGCAATTTTTTTTGTCCCTGAAAATTTTTTCAAGTACGCCAAAATACTAATGCGGGAGAGGTGGAGTTCCGAGCTTTGTGTGCTCTGCTGTTTTGACCAACTTTAGTTATGAATTACGGAAAATAATGCTAGGTACCTGAGAAAATTCTAAGTAAATATACTGATGTTTTTATTTGGGCTCCGTTATTTTTCTGTCTGCAAGCTATAGAAGTATATAAAATTTGTCAAAGTCCGGCCAAAGAACGTTTCTCTATCTGGTTTGCAAGTCATTATATCAGAAACGACTTAAAGGAGAGTCACAGTAATTGTGCGTTATCTATGCAAACAGACATATTAGACTGGTGAATTTGATATTTGATCAAGAGATATGGTCATGCTAATTGCAAGAAAACACAGAACAATAAAAATTTCTGACAGCAGTAAAAAACGCTTTTTATATTTTTAAACTTTGTTCATATGTTCTCCTTTATAGCAAACATTGAAATCATTAAAACTTGTAGAAAAAAGTTGGCCTAAAGCTTAGCTAAAGTGCTAAGTCTGGATATCTGGAAGCGAAAATAGTTTAGCAAGGCGTGCCTCTCGTGATTCTGGAGTTTCAGCCGCTTGTCTAGCCTTGCACTTTTCATATCTTCGCTGCTTTTGAGCCAACTCCCACGCTATCACTTCTGGGTCTTCTTCCCCTCCTTCCATGGCGAAAGTTGAGACGACGGAGGCAGCGCGCGGCGGCGACGACGGTTGTGGCAGCATCGACCACCTGCGCTCCGCGTGACGTCACTCGGATTCACGGTCAGACGACGGAGTCAGCGCGCGGTGGCTACGACGGCTGCGGCAGCAGCGACCACCTGCGCTCCGCGTGACGTCACTCGGTTGGACGCTAGCGTAGCTGTGGCAAATCTGTAGTGTACGTGGCTCATGCGAAGCCCGGTGTTGAAGAGCCTAGTCAAGCTTCTCGCTTCAAAATTTTGTTTGTCTACTAGTTACGATCCTTCCAATGAGACCCTTGAGCAAGTATTGACATATGATATGCTCATGATAATATCTCGCCTGTTTCCACCACCTGGAACCTACGATGTATATTGACGTTAATGGTCCAGGGCTTATTGTGGGCTAAGAGGTTGTGATTGAGAGGTTCAGATTATTTCCGACGACTAGTGGTTCCTTTCCACGCGCTGACATAGCGCAGCAAGCTACAAGGCCACGTTGAAATAGAACGCTGCCGCTGTGCCTAGAACAACGCTTCCGATGTGCAGGCAATAGAACGACTGCACGTTTCGAAGCCATGGGCTGCGCTCTTTTACCTTTTGTACTCTTGTCGCATCCATAAAATGGTGACTGTATGCCCTGTCTTTTAGGTGTCAGCACCCACTCGTCCCTGTGCCCTGTATTCGTCTAAAAAAGCTTTCCACTCCGCGTGTCGATGAAATTTCATAAGCAGGCCTGGTGTGCGGCCTGAAGTCCGTGACCAGAACCGACAACGCACTCCCTCACCAGATCAGGATTTGGCCACCCTGATGTAGTACTTGGCCACAACCTTCTATGAACAAACCAATTACCCTCGGCCCTCAGTACCCAGCGGCTGCGGAGAAACTGACTAGGGCGGCGGTCAGACCTGTTACGGAGCGGAGGGTGCAAAGAATTTCTGGCTCCGAACAGGCCGCCATTAGAATCTCAACCTGGCAACGTTTAACGCTAGAACCTTGTCTAGTGAGGCTAGCCTAGCAGTGCTGTTCGAACAACTAGCGGGCATTAGATGGCATATCATAGAGCTTAGTGAAGTTAGGAGGACTGGTGAGGCGTATACAGTACTCAGGGACGGGCACATACTGTGCTATCGCGGATTAGCAGATGGATCAGAACTTGGTGTGGGATTCCTCATTGATCAGGATGCAGCTGGCAACATAGAGGATTTCTATAGTATTAACGAAAGAGTGGCCGATATTGTAATTTGTGTTATTAAGAGGTACAAGCTGAAGGTGGCGCAGGCCTGCTGATGCAGGTCGTCATGATGACCAGGTTGCTGAAAGCTTCTATGAAGACCATGGAATCCGCAGTGAACAATGTAAAATCATTTACACTGTACTGATGGGTGATTTCAATGCGAAGGTGCGCAAGAAGCGGGATGAAGACCAGGCTGTAGGCGACTACAGGATAAGTTCTAGGAATACCAAAAGAGAGCTAATAGTAGCGTTCTCAGAAAGAAACAATTTGCGGGGCAGAAACGTGGAGGCTAACGAAATGGGCTCAACTTAAGGACAACACAGCGAGCTATGGAAAGGAAAATGATAGGTGTAACGTTAAGCGACCGGTAGCGGGCAGAGTGAGTGAGGGAACAAACGCCTGTTAATGACATCCTTGTCGCAATAAAGAGGAAGAAATGGGCTTGGGCAGGGCATGTACTTCGAAGGAAAGATAACCGCTGGTCCTTAAGAGCAGACGGAGAGGATTCGAAGAGAAAGCAAGCGTAGCAGGGGGTCGCAGAAGATTAGGTGGGCAGATGAGAAGTTCGCAGGCATAGGGTGGGCGCAGCTGGCAAAGGGCAGGGTGGATTGGAGAGACATGGGAGAGGTCTTTTCCCTGAAGTGGGTGTAGTCAGGCTGCTGCTGATGATGTGATGATGGATCACGCCTGTAAATTATCGCGAAAATTTAAGCTACCTGCAGATTTTATGAACTACTTACTTGTCTTCCCGTGGCTCATCCAGCATTCCTTCTGCCAAGCAGGCTTTTTCCTCCCCGTGAAGGTAAGGGACTGCGCTGTTTACTGAGCAGTGATCTTTGGAGGTGGAGGCACCTGCAGGTGGACAAGCAGTTAGAGTTAGCACGATAATCCCCGCGATTTTGGTAATGTTGAATACAACATCCACAGATAACTCAGCTTCTTCATTTGGGCACTTAAATGCGTTTCTACTAGTTACATTGTCGCGCTTAAGAATAAATATATGAGAAAATTCTTACTAAAGCTGAAAGGCACGTCTATTAGGCACGTCATAGCAAAAACGCCTAATAAGTTTAAACTCTTGAGGTAACTTTCGAATCAGTTCATATCATGTGGATGTTTCTCTGAATGCATATTAACTTTCATGCATCAACTGGCATTCAACTTTGAATGCATGCAGCACACTGTAGCAGTTAAAGGACACCGCGATGCTTTCCTCAGTGCCAAAAAGCTCATTACACGTGTTCATCATGAATTCAAGAGAGCAGTGAAAACAGAGTTACTTGAAACGGAGCTTGAATACAAACGAAACTTTACAAACTTATACAAACGAAACACTTTTCACTCACCCAGTAGTGAGACTGGGCGCTACCAATCTAAACCGCCTCTAGCACACACGCAGCGGAAGCTTGCATGAAATTGTTGCTTTGCTGGGTCAGTCCACAGCCGCGCATTTTGAGTGCGTCGTCCCCCGTTGCACGCGCCGTAGACAGGGCCCGTGTGACTAAACAAAGGAAGCTCCCCGATGTTTCTTCGTTGGTATAAATGGAAGGCTGCCCACCCCCTTTCCCGCCCTCGCCTTCTGTCCGGCATTTCTTTTCCCATTTTTGAGCAAGGCGTGCGGACCAGACTTTTTTTTTCGCTGGTTTCTTGGTGTGGTTAGCAGCGTCCGCCCCATCAAAAGTGAAGCGGAATGCAAAGTGTCACCCCTGCCGTTTTCTTATTAGTTTTCACTCCCTTTCACTGCTTATTTTCAGTTTTTGTGGCATACGAACAGCTTGCAGCACTCAGACATATTTTGGATTCATTTCCAGTGTATAAAGAAACGAGATTCAAGCTGGATGCCCAACCAATCAGAAAGGCACCGGCCAATTTGAATGCCACCTCATTTCCGCTGTCGAAAGTGGTCGCTGCGCTTGACATCATGGGCTGGAAACCAGCGTTTCTAGAGAAATTAAAACATTAATTATTACCATTTCGGTCACCTCTTGGGACATCCAGGCATCACAATACCCCTTATTCTGCATAATAAGAAAGAATTGATGCTTTATCGACGTCGCAGGGCCCTTTTAAGTTCTAAGGGACCTAGAAATATTCATTGTATGAAATTAAAGGCAAGACTATCAAAGTATCATTTCTGCAGAACAGCAGGTTTACAAAGTGTCTGGGTTAAAGCTCCAAGTCATTTAAACACACACTGGCTTGATAATTTCAAACTGACTTTTATTACCTGTATGGGTGGCCTCCGACATGGGATCGCCGACAAGTTCAGAAGATTCGCTCACTTGTTCTGGGTGCTCTCCACCTGCTTCCTTTTGCTCTTGGCTCTGCTGCGGCTAAAATGAAAACGATGCTATCAACTCCCGTATCGCGAAGAGCAGTATTAACGGTCATGTGTTTCGAGCGTTAAAAACGTTACGCTCTACGTAATTACGATGTTAATCAGCTGAGAATTTGCCAAGTGGCTCAGTGTTAGCTGGTACTTGTATGTGGTGGAAACATAATGACAATGCCATATGAACGTATTTGCAACAGCTGCCGTGAAGACATGGAAGGTGTGGACCTTAAAATCATTTGCTGATCTAAAATCGGCATTTATAAAGCATTTAGAAGAAAAAACAGAAGGCAAGGGCTAAAAAAATTTTTTTGCCTTTTTAGTGTTCCTGTGCTTCGTTATAGACGCTGACTTCCGAGTCAGTGAATCAGCTAAAAGTGAAGCTGTTCCTGTCTTCGCAGTCATATCTTGACGACAATGGAATTTACCAGTCAAAGGCAGCTTTAGTCAAAGAGCGCCGTAGTACAAAGTATTTCCGTCTGCTCATGGTGGGGAAAGAGAACTATTTCCCATGATTTCGCCCCAGATAAGCGGAGCAGCAGGCGCAAGGAAACCTTGTACGATTCTATCACCAATGGGAACCCGGCGGCAGTGGGGATAGAGCCCTGCACCTCCCGCAAGACAGGCAGGCTGATGGTGAAACCTCTAGACCACCACAGAAGTAGACTAATTCATATCTTAGCACTCGTCTCACATTCTAGATGCGCCTTTGATTTATGTTGGTCTAACGTCCCAAAGCGACTCAGGCTATGAGAGACGCCGTAGTGAAGGGCTCCGGAAATTTCGACCACCTGGGGTTCTTTAACGTGCACTGACATCGCACAGTAAACGGGCCTCTAGAATTTCGCATCCATCGAAATTCGACCGCCGCGGCCGGGATCGAACCCGCGTCTTCCGGACCAGCAGCCGAGCGCCATAACCACTCAGCCACCGCGGCGTCTCTCGATGGGCCTATATTAGGGAAGGATTGTACTTTGACAAAGAACGTTGATCCTCTAATATAATCAAACTATACAGCAGTCCCCCAGTGAAGTACTCACAAGGAGTGTGCAGATGCAAGTGAAATATTCGCAAGGAGTGCGCAGACGCACCGCCGTGGTTTCGCAACATACTCTTTATTCATCCCCTGGTCCAAACTTGAGAAAATGTCATATTGATTGCGTAAGACAGTAGAAAAACAACGCATCCATAGAGTTGGCACGCCGAGGTTTGAAGGTGACCGGTGAAAGACTGCAGCGATCAGGAGCTAATCCTGGTAAAATTCGATGCATGGGACTGCTGCCGCAAACACTGCAGATATTCGCATGGCAAAATTAGCGGACCTGTAGCGAAGGCGGTCGATGCTTTAAGCAGTGCAGCGGTGTTTGGCTCGCTCCACCTGCAGCACAGCTATCAGACAGTGGCGACTGTAGCGTGGTTCTTGCATAAGAGCAGGTTGAAGGCGTCATCGGCAAACACCGACAAGAAGTTGCCGCTTTATCGGCATGGTACAAGTTGCTATCCAGCTTGCTGGTTTGGTTTGGTGTATGCGGGTTTTACGTCCCAAAGCGACTGAGGCTATGAAGGGCGCCGTGGTGAAGGGCTCCGGAAATTTAGACCACTCGGGGTTCTTAGACATGCACTGACATTACACAAGATATGGGCCTCTATAATTTCGCCGGCATCGAAATGCGGCCGCCGCGACCGAGATTGAATCCGCGTCTTTCAGGTATGCAGGCCAGCACCATAGCCATTTAGCCACCACAGCGGCCCTACAGCTTGCGGCTGAGACCTAGGACTTCTTGGATATCGTATGTAGGACAGCTAGGTGGACTGCACCCGAGAGGCAAGGTCTTTAAACGGTGAGCTTTCGGTCAACGTTCTCGGCAAAAAGCTTTCAAATGTTGTCTTTGGAGACGTCCTAACTAGTGAAGGCTTGCTCAAAGGCACCCAGACGCGCGTGGTATCCTCCACTTTCAAAAGGACATTGTCTATCATGACTATAGCGTCCAACCTGTTATGTCTGCTGACGCATTCATACATGACAAGGCAGCCGTCTGCATTGGTGCTACAGAACGGCATCGGATTCTACAACTTGTAGCGGGGTTCTGATATGCGAGTCTGTGGAGGTCTTGAGGCCCCAGACGGAGCTCAAACCTTCGGAAGGACATTATCACCGTTGTTCTAAGGTAGCGACCTTTCCACCTTCAGGCTGTCATTGTATAGTGCACGTAAGACCTCCATCAAATTACTACTCTGAGTTATCAAAGCAGCAGGTATGGCAGCCCGGGGCAGGGAAACGGCCGCAAGTAGCTCCAATGTCGCGCAGTAAAGAGCACAGACAAAGACGACGGCGCAGTCTTGCGACTCCGTACCGACTCAGTATCTTTCGTTTCCAAAGCAATCAAATATGTTACAAAATATAACCATTCCTTTCGGGATTGACGGCAGGTAGTGACCGCAGATCCGTACCACATGTCCGCATACAATGAAAGCAATATCCTCAATAGCAAGAATACAGCAGCTGTGTCATAACACTACTCATCGATCGGGCAGAAACACAGAGGCTAACAAAAAGAGTTGAACCTAGATTGAAGACAGCACAGAGCGGTGCGAAAGGAAAATTATGGGTGTAACATTATATCACAGGAAGAGAGCGCAGTGGATTAGAGAACAAATAGTAGTCAATGATATTCTAGTCGGAAATGAGAAGAAAGGAGCATGGGCTGGGCATGTATGCGATGGCAATATAACCGATTGTCGTTAAAGGTGACGGACCGTATTATAAGAGAAGGCAATCCTTGCAGGCAATCGCTAATGAGATTAAGAAGTTTATGAATATAAGGCAGGTGAAGCTGGCACAGGACAGGGTTGACTGCAGAGATGAGAGAGGCGTTGGTCCTGCATTCGGTGCAGTTATGCTGACGATGAAGGTGGAGCCATTACATGGCATGGTGTCACAAGAGTCAGCTGTCGTAAGCGTGCTTCGCGCAGAGTACTCAAGCGTTGCGAGCCCCCTAAGGATTGAATAGACCTATTGTGCTGTGACAGAAAACGAAAGCGTCGTCGACATCCAGCACTAAATTTAAAGCTTTCGTTTTATGGGTTAGCCTCCCCAAGTGACTCTGGCTTTGAGACACGCCGTAGTGGTGGGCTCCGGATAGTTTCAACCACCTGGAGCTCTCGAACTTAGGACTTGATTGCAGGCCAGTTGGTAGGACATCGTGAGGAGCAAAACCGCAAAACAGGACGGGACTGCGTCAGTCCCGTCCTGTTCGCAGGTTTTTCTCCCCCCGATGTTCTCCAACATGCACTTATATCGCACAGAAAACAGTTTTATACCGTTTTACCTCCATTGAAATTCGACCGCTGTGGCTTGGACCGAACCCAACTCTTTCGGGTAAGCAGCCGAGCACCAGAACCGCCATGCCTTCATGGCGGCTTTGGTGAATGCGATTTATATAATCGTTGATTTAGAAGAATACCGTGCTTTGCATGCATAGGCATGCATAGGATCAAAAATATTTCTAACATGAGATCGCAATAAACCACCATAAAGACAAACCATTATTACCCAAGCAAGCCGCAAGTTAGACAGGAGAAGAAAACACAGTTCAAAGAAAGAAAAAGGTAAAAGTGAAACAAACAAGACAAAATAACAAAGGCAATCGAAGTTGACGCCATGGATTAAATAGTGAACAAACAAGAGCACAATGAACGCACTTCGACATTCAGTATAGGCCGCGAGAATGATACAGTTGCACAGTTAACGACATCCGCGGTTTTCGTATTCGACCGGCGAGCCATTCTAGGATTCTTTAAATGTATTAGCTTCGCAGGCATATTATTCAAACTTGCTAAAGTGACAGGAACGGGTTGCATGCAGTTTAGCGGCTTTAATGTGACATGTCATAACAAAGGAAGCAAAAACGTTTTTTATCGGGTTCTCTTAACGCCTTGGGGCCAGGTTGTGAAAGTTAGAGTCTAATAGTGGCTGTTTGCGGGATGCTGGCCAGTTAATGTTAATGTTATAAACGAAGTAGGTAATGTTATGAACGAACATCACCTACTTACGTTGTACAATCGGCCGGAAAAGTAAATGGATCACCACTGAAGTTGGCGGAGCGCCAGCGAAGCGAGACCGCGGCGCTGCTATCTCGCGTCACTTGCTTGTGGCCGGAGTGCGCCCAGCGACTGCCAACTTGGCTCTAGCTCTTTCATGGGGATTTGTTAAGCTTAATCCGATTGTAGAGTACACCGGGTATAAATTGCCATGCTTAAAGGTAACGAAAAACGAGGGTCAAGTTAAACTTGTCGGTGTTATAAAAAGTGTGGTCTGTCGCTCATTGCAGTCTTCAGAATGCAGTGCAGCCTCACTTGTCCCCTCGCCGCTTGACTTGACATAGATGCATTATCGAATACGAAGTGGTTCATTCTCTCGTGCTATACACAAGCCTCAGCAGATTTTTGGATTGATTATGCTTCTAGCCTTGAGCTTTTTCTTTTTTTTTTGCAACAGAATTTCCTAGCTCTTTGTATTCGAATGTTTTTTGTATTCACTTTTAAATATATATTTAAAAATAAGATAAAAAGCTCTTCAAATTCTAGGGGCGGCATGAGTTAATGTTAGCTGTAACATGCTTGCTCTCTACATTGCCCATGTGTCTGAGTACGACCGCAGTGTGGCATTTTTAATAGAAAGCATCGTATGGCTATGCCCCGAGTTTGGTGTGATTAAAACATTATTCCTATGATTACGTCGTTCTGTTAAGATAAATGTGCAAAAGTTTGATTGTGTTAGTCCCTGTGTGATGAGAACTCACTGTGGGAAAAATTTGATGGATGTTGTGTAATTACTTAATTAAACGCAAAAATTACACTTCGTCACAATAGTCATAGACGTTGACATAGCTTCTCTGCACGGTTGCGTCGTTCTGTAAAAATATATGTGCAAATGTTGGGTTGTGCTGGCTATAGTGCGTGATGAGATGTGAAAAAATCTTGATTCAAGAATTGTAAAAAATGAAGCAGGAAAATTACTTTGCTGTCACAAAGCCCGAGTTCATGTTCAGTGTTTCGTGTCAGCAAAACTTTCTCCGCAAGGTTACATCGTTCGTTTAAGATAAATCCGCAAAAATTTGATTTTGTTAAAAAGTGCGTGATGCGATCTTATTGGGGGAAACATTTGGTTGATGAATAGTACTTACTTAATTACACTTCAACGACACAATAGCCACTGACATCGAAATAGCGCCTGGACGTGAAAATTAAAATTATTAAAAACATAACAAACAAGAAAAACTAAATTGAAAATGAAAAAAATCAAAAGAATAAAAGATCGCGTACTGGAGTTGTGGAAAAAATCCGCGTTCTAGAAGGTTTCATGCTTGCATTCCTCTATGTATGCAGACTAAACTGCCCCAGTAATTTTTATTCTTAGAAAGGCAGCACTGTCGGACGACGCACAAAGAAAAGAAGTAGGCAGAGCAGTTGTGTCCACTTGTCCACCGTCCGCCAGCGATGTCAAGACGAGTAAGCCGTCGACGGCAGTTTTTCTTCGCACTGAGGACACTCATGCCAGTGGATGCAATTTTTTGTATCGGCTTCCTCAAAAACTTTTATGACTAACTAATTTTTGTGATTAGACTTCTATAAAATTTCTTGACGATACCCTCCACAAGGCAGTTTCATAAGAGACCGAGTCTAGCAGGCAATTAAAATATTTTTCAGAAGAACACGCTGAACAAAATATGAAACCGATTGATACTGCCAGTGCCGAAAAGACATCATCGAGCGAGCAACAGCGCCTGCAGGAAAGCTCGGTGCTTTTGTTACTTAACGCACGGGCGAGAAAAAGCGCGAGTCACGGTGTGGCCGTGCGTCCTAAAATCGAGGAGAGACGTACGGAGGACGCTGGAAAGTTATGGCAGCATAGCTGGCCAGAAACAAAACGGGTTTCCGTTACATCAGACAGCAGTGGTTTGATACCGTGCGGTCGTTCGCTTTCTGTGTTAAAACGAGACAGCAGTGTGCTGTACGACAAACGATGCGTGAACCCTTTCGTCGCGACCGTCGGCAGAAGAACAGGCGGCTGCCACACTAGAAAGATATCATGCGTCACAAGCAACCGCGCGAGGGCGAGGCCGCAGGTTGTTGTCACTGTAAAGAGCTTCACCCTACAGTGGAAATTAGCGGGGCTGATTTATTCAAACCATTGGGGTTTTAAGATTGTGAAGGAAAAGTAGATTTTAAGCGGGTTGAAGTGACCAAGCTGACTGGTGGCTAAAATCAAGTAAGAGTAAAATTTTACAAGTCATAGCTAGGTGGCTTTAAACACCGCCCTATTGCATCCATCCATTCACCCGTCCGTCCGTCCGTCCGTCCGTCCGTCCGTCCGTCCATTAATGCATATCCATCCATCACTCGGGGCATTCTTCCCGCAATAGCTGTGCCGGCCTGAACAGTTGTCCATTTAATTTTTCCACCGATAGTACGCTTTCAAGTCTAGTGATGATCATTTTTCTGTAGGTGTTCCAAATAGCAGCAGCATATTTCAGTAGCGGCCTAGCGTATGTTTTATGGCCGAAAGTTAAATGCTTACTGCTGATTTTGACAATGTTTTTCTCAAGTGCATTCAAAAAATTGGCATTGCCTTATCTCCGCTATGTCAGGATATACGTAGTGGGAGGTAGGTTTCTGTGGCTGAGCTTGTTGGCACTGTATGTTTAGCAATAAGAGGCATGTCCGCTTGAAATATCCGGGTCGCAGATGCACTTTTGGAAACTCTAATGGTGTGATCGGCCACACGATGGGCCTTAACACCCTCTTCTGTTGATTCCCTTTGACTAACGCCTTCCATGGACTTCACCTCGGCGCCTATGCGGCGTCTATTACGCTCGGCAGTCTAGCGTCTCCGTTTGGCAAGGCGCTCCTCTCTCTGTTCAATCGTCTCCGCTGCTCTGACTCTCATTCTCTGTTTGTTGAGAAGCCAACTGCCAGGCTACAACCTCAGGATTGAAAGAGTTTATGTTCTCTTGAACATACCGCCGTTTAGCAGCGGCTGAACTCTCCTTCAGTGCATCCATATCAAGCGTTGCGATAAAGCCGCCGATTAGATATCCGCTTTTTATACGGAATGCTGCGCATGCGACGACGTGCGGTTCTGGTGATGAACGTAGTGTGACCTCATACCAAACGGCGGCGGCGGCAGATGGCGCCGCGAGATCTCAAAGCATAGTAACCGTCCCACATATCTCGGTGGACACCCGAACCGTGCCGTAAAGGAAATAATAAATGAGGGAGAGAAACAACGAAGCGCGCGGTGCACCCACTCCTCCGTGATTGCAATGGTAACGGCGCATGCGCACAATTTACCTCCCGCATGTACCATGGTAGCGCATGCGCACAACTGGCGTCTCGCCTGTACCGCGAAATCCTCGACTGGTAGCGTAATGTAGCTCCCGCTATAAAACGGGATGTTTAGGACCAAGGAATGGGCAAGAAGCCTCCAGAATTTCATGATTAGCGAGGCTGCGGTCTGCGTGGGAGTTATCTAGAACAGAGAAGACGCCCACAGCGGCGACCCGGAACTTCTGTCACTTACGCCTACAGAGCGCCTACTTGTTTGTTATCTACCCTGCGGTACGATGTCGCACACATGGGTACAATGACTGCGAATTTATCTCACACTGCAAATATTTTAGATATGTGTTAAACACTGCACCTGCCTCTACCGTTCTGCTGTACATTTTGTTACTGAAACTATGTCGAAATATTA
>JARKHS020032305.1:0-19423 GCA_030143305.2 Amblyomma americanum | reverse complement strand
TTATCAGTGAACATGTATAGTGGGAGAAAATAAAATGCCGCGAGGCATCAAAACATTAGCTGCACGAATCGGCTGTCAATAACAGTGTAGTGCTAAGCGATTCTAGAAAGTAGGCTTCTCCGCAATCCATGGATACTTTCTAATTTTGTAAACGTGTTTATACAATAATGGCGCGAGTGGTGCAGGGAAACCAAACGTGCAAATCTAGGACCCTATGCACTAAGCGTTGGAACAAGGGACATACAGCTTTCCTTGGAGGCGCATTTACAAAACTTCTGTGCTACGCTTTTCGATCCCGTTGATGAAAACTAAAAATTAAAAAAAAAACCTATGCTGTTGGTTTTGCTCACTGTTTGCCTCCGTCACGCATGCCATCCTGAGCACGTGTTATATTGTAGTTTTTTTAATTCTTTATTTTACTCGAGACATGCAAGGCCCCCCCCTTGCACCGAGTCGGAAGAATGTTTCTTACTGCTCGAGGGGCAGCGCGTCCGGCTCACGACCCAAATGGGCAGCGGTTCGAGTACCGGCTCGACCATTTTTCTTTTCAGCGCAATTGTTTTCTCTTCAGAAGCACTGTGTGCTGGTGGTGGAATGAAGCCAGGACCCTGAAGACTAATCAGGAACTGTGTAATGACGTCATCACTGTAGAGTGTTTGAATGACCCCCGCGAGGCCAAGTGGTTGGGACGCCGCGACCCTCTCACCTAATCACGATTTTCCAGTTACAATGCCAACAATTATGCTGGCTTTCCCGCTGAAGAGGACAAATACCATAATCACCTTAAAACATCTCGTCCACAGATCTACAAATAGCACTGTCCTGGTCCTGCTGAAATTGGTTTTCAAAAAATGATTTTTGAGGGAAGGAAATGGTGCAGTAACTGTCTCGCATATATATCGGTGGGCACCTCAACCATGCCACGTAGGAACGTAGGAAGGCGAGAATGAAATGACAGGGAAGCAGAGGCTGTACTGGAGGGCTCTGGAATATTTTTGACCATGTGGGGTCTTTAACGTGAACTGACATTGCAAAGCGTACGGGCACCTTTGCGTTTCGCCTGCATCGAAACACGGCCACTGCGGTCGAGTTACATACGGGAGGTCCAGATCAGTAGCCGACCGCCCTAACCACCAAGCCATCGCAGCGGGTACTGCTACGGTTCAGCCTGTTCTTGCAGACTTCCTAACGTCGTCTGCCCACACTGACTAGATCTGCAGAGTACGTACTTGAACACACAATTTGCCCATCTGGTTGCCAGTGGGAATCTCTTTGACGCCGTTTCACCAGAGTGGTGGAGAAGTGGGCAGCCTTCATTGGGGACACATGAAGCAGGTTCACGCGCTGCATGACTGCTGAGTCGGCAGCAGTGGAGGAGTCGGGAAAGGCCGAGCGAAAGGCAGCTGCTGTTGCAGATGCTGTTTCTGCTGCTCCCACTGCATCGCCATTTCTGGCGACAGCCAAACCTGGTATGGCTTGCGCGTCTGCTGTTGGGGCGGAGGAGTTTGTACGTGAGACAGCAGGCCAAGATTCAGGTCCTGCTGCTGCGACCACATGGACGGCGTAGGTTGCCGGGGCTCCCCGAAACCGGCCGGTAGCTGCTGTTGGGGTGACGATGGCGCAAACGGCGGGGGTTCTAGGGCTCTAGCGCGGCAGCCAGTGACTCGCCAAAGACACCCTCCTGGACCGGTCTGCTCTGCGTTTCCTTGGGCATGTGCGATTCGTGCGGCCTGTAAGTGCATCGGGTAGGATCGAAGTGGGAGGGTGCGAGGGTTCAGTAATTTTTGTCTATCGTACATCTATAGGAGTTTGAGCCGCCATCTCCGACTCGCCCTCCTCGATAACACTGCCAGCATTTAAAAAAAAACGTTAAGTAATGTCGCAACACGGCACAGTAGTTCGTGCTCGGCTTTTGTGCCGGGTTTCTTCTTTTCTTGTAATATGCCATAAACTTCACAGCTCAACTGTGTAATTCAACTGATTCCTCGAAGTTACTAATAAATGAATTGACGATTACAAAGTGGGGTTCGTATACGTCTGGCATAGCCTTCGTGTTTCATACAAGAACCGGCACGCCGAAAGTCGAGCTTGCCTTCTTTCGTCCTTACACTCCTCCGTCTTGCAACGAGCATTATCGCGCCACATCACAGAGTGCGATGTTTGCAATACCCAATGAAGACAAGAGTGATGCACCACAATGGCGTGCGGAGCTTGACCTGCCCCCAGTCGGGAGGCATAGAAACTAGAGGCTATGCTCGAGTGTGCAGCAGAAAGAAAATACTCGTTCGTATTAGCGGGCATGCAGCGGAGGTGTTCTTTCACCCGTCTCACTTGTAGGGTTGTACTTCCGCGCAAATTTCTGCTTAAGACCGAGGCAGCTGTAGGAAGGTGTCGTTATGTTTGCAGGGCAGTAATGCTCTACTCAAGGGTGACTCAGACGGAACAGCCTGAGGAATTTTAAATCATAAATATAATTGTTGACCAAACAGCGTGTACTGACAGTATGAAAGAACAAGCAGCCTTAAATTGGCAGAAAAAAAACTGCCAATTAATGTCGTCTTGGTACCTGTACGGGTCCCAGAATATGGCACCTCTTTTAATGATTATTCTGCCTTTTGACAAGCACCAGTTAGCTTTTGCCGTCATGCCTTTTCCTATACAGATGAAATCTTATCAAACCCTATGCTTATACTGTTCACTCTTTGTACTCAAACAACTTCAACACATGCAACATTCTTCTGCGCCTCAACATTTTAACTGACTGGCTGCTACTCCAACATTGTTGACGATGGGTACCAAATGATATTTCTTTTGCCTTTCACTCTGAGAAATGTGAGTGGCCCATTGCATGGAAAGAGCGGTGAAAAGTGACCTGTGCAGGCCACTGGCAAGGAGCAGCGAACATGAAGGTTGCCTAAGACACGTGCCTATGACCTGGTTACAACTATCATAAAGTGAACGAGAGATGGGGAAGCCTCAGAGTCCTTGCCAACGTGTCGACAGGAGGACTTGTCTTGGCAGAGACGAAGGCAAGCCCTCTTCTCAATGTGTTAAGCGCCCTGATGCTTTCCCCTTCCTTGTTGACTTTCTGGCTATCAAGAACCATCTTCCCAACCTCCTTGGACTGGTATACGCCTGGAGGCCCAGCCGGCTCTTAATGATTACAAGTAGCATTACTGCAGCCGCTGGTCGCACTTGAGTGGGAGGTCTCCACAGCTCCCTCCCCCAAAAAAAGAGGGCGAAGGACTCACTGCAGCACCTGGTACACGTGCGGTACACGTAGCGCCGCCTGCGGGCTTTCGTGGATCGTCTGTGCCACCAGTTGAACCAGCTTTCCCGGAGGCCTGCAGACGGGGATGCCAGCGGGGAGCAGCTTGGCCAGGGGAGCCGCAGGGAGTTGCGGCACAGTGCACGTGTCGTCGGGGCTGGACATGTTGCGGGTACCGCAAGAACGCTTGCTGCGCACTGAAGAAAATGCCCGGCCAGGCCCGGCGATGCCGCGGTTAGACTTCATTCCGAGGCTTAGCGGAGGTGTCTTCTCACACACGGAACGTAGAAAAGCATTGTGCACCTTCTGTCATACGAGGGAGCTCTCCTTATTTTATTAATGTGCCAAATTCCGTGGCAGTCTGTCAAGTGGAGCCACAGGGCACGCCTTTCTACAGCATCTCACAAATCCGGCCTTGTCAACAGCACAGATGTGGGACAGTGCAAACACTGAAATACTAGGTCAACGTTACGCTCTAAAACAGAAAGGAGTAAAAAGCGTGTGTGTTTCACCACACTGCCTTTTATTAAAGGAAGAGCACTAGTGGGGAGCTTACTCCCAGTTTACTGCCCTGTAGGAGTATTCTTGTTCAGAGTTCACGCGCCACTTGCGTAAACGTCACAACTATGTAAAGCAACGACAGTACGATGCAGAATGAATGTACAACAGCCATGCACAACTTGTAATCAGTGATTCATCTTAAAAATGGCAACGAACCACGCTACCATCCGACAAGAAAACTGAAAAAAAAAGAAACCAGTTGAGGTCATGCAACTACAATACAACATAGAAACAAACTATAAAGTGAGCCCTGAATCCAAAAAATGCAGATTTCAGCACCTGACTGCACACGATGACCACTTTTGAACTCGCACCTAGCTAGCGGCCGGGCTGGATCACTGCCAGTTCTGACTTTAGAAAGGTGCTACGTATCGACGGGGAGCAGTCTGCGGAGTGAATTAAGGCACACGAATGAAGGGCTAGATAGAGAAATTAATTTGCCTGATGTACAGCAAGAAAAATGTAAACACACAAGAATTTCATTTAAAATACTAGGAACAATTAGGGCCTGCAAAAGCTTTCATTT
The DNA here is from genome assembly GCA_030143305.2 of Amblyomma americanum. NCBI lineage: Eukaryota > Metazoa > Arthropoda > Arachnida > Ixodida > Ixodidae > Amblyomma > Amblyomma americanum. The sequence goes on along the minus strand of JARKHS020032305.1, from coordinate 15,068 downwards.
TCTAGCAGCAGTGGGGCGCAGCCTTCGAAATTAAGCTTTGCTCCGAAATGCTATAAGCTGACCTAAACGAGTAGTTCCCTGGGCGGTGCATCAAATCGCCGGGTGATCAGTTTAAACATTATGGTTTGCCTCAATTTCGATGACACTGAAAAACTGGCCAAGAGGCTTGAATAGCGGCTGTGAAACGCAGTGTGAAGAAAAAGATTTAAAACCGCGTAACCTGAAAAGCCACGCTTTTTAACCGTTTCTCTACCTTGTAGTATATGGACACGATACTGGTCTCGGTAACCAGAGTGTCCACCCGTGCTCCAAAAAAAAAAGATAAAACCACCTGCACTCTATTTGGCATGGTGAAGAGAGCTAACAGAGAGATTTAGCATAGCGTCGACACACTAGCGCTGATGTATACCAGTTTAAGTCGGCATACGTCCACGCTAATATGTCTCCGCTATGCAAAATCTCTAAAAACAAGTGCCGACTTTTAAGATTAAGATGACTGTCCCTGGTCACAGATACCGTATGAAAGTCTCTATGTAAAAACCATCCCATGGAGGACGAACCTGAGTAGGGAAGGCATTGTCCCGTTGCACAGTGCTGGCTGCTGGCCGCAGGTGCAGCAGGCTAGGTCATCGTGCACAGCCGTCCTCGGGTATTCATTCGTCCCAGTGCCATATCGCCCGGGCAAGGCATTTGTGGTTCTGGGGGAACGTCGGATACGCCAGATTGTAGCACACCCCGTCGTCTATATAACGGCCCTCCTCGTGCTTGCGATTGCTGAAAACAGGCTCACGTGCGCGTGGCGCCCCCAGCCATTTTAGCGGCCCAGATCGCACCCATAATCCCGATACTGCACCCCATTGCCCAGCCTCTTCTTGTCGAGCGGGTGAAGTGGGTCCTCGTGGCAGTTTGGGGCCTTACGGTGGCCACAGGAACTGCCAAAGCAGAGGCGGCCCTCGATACGGCAGGGTTCCCTTTCGAGAATGTGATGGTCCCGGTCGCGGAAGGAACTGCTGCTGAGGCATCATTGCCTCCTGCTCTTGCTGACATGCAAATGAAGCTTCTGGTGGTGAATGCAGTTCCTGTCCAGGAGCCAGCTGCGGGTCCTGGTGTGAATGTGCATAGTCCGAGCTGGTCGGTGGCAACGGCGTGTCGTTCGTCGGAGAGCAAAGAAAAGGCAGCGGTTCCCACGCTTCGTAGGAAGGACTTGCGTCCGATTCCTTCTTGGTATACAGGTGCTCATCCCACAGCTGTGTGTCCCAGCTCCTGATGAGCTCGCCGGGGTTGGATTCGCTCTTGCAGTAGACCCTGCGATGCGTCACACCAAGGGAGAGGTGGAAGATAAAGCCGTGTAGATCAAACACCATTAACAGTAATACCTAACAAGAATTTGCACCAGAATGCAACGACGACAACGAAACTTCATGCTATGCTGCTTCGCAAGCAGCTGTTGGGGAGGTTGCAGTAAAAGTAAAAAAGGGGCCTGACAACAAATCGAGTTCCTCGGGTGGCAAGGTGCGCGTCTCCAACCTGTTCTTCCCAAAAGTACCTTCAGAAACGAATGAACGAAAATATTAATGCGACAACATTGTACGACACATTGGCAACAAAACCCGGCGTTGTTGTTCGTATGAAATGGTCGAAAAACTCCGATGACGTCATGATCACAGCTCCATGGCAACCATAAGAGATTCAACCGAGGACCCATTGCATATGTAGATACCCAATGGTCAGTAGGCTGAAGGCCTTTGTAGTAAATGCTTTTGAAACGAGGGGCTTCAGTATAAAGGCCTTAACCCTAAAGGAATTTATACCAAAAATGTCTTCAACTTAAAGGCCATTGAGAGGTTTGTACTAATTGCTAAATAGTAAACAAATATATTCAACTACTAACCCACGATAAGAGACAAATGCTATCGCATCCACAGGACTTAAGTAGTCTCCGTAATTTTTACATTGGTCCAAAGCTCGCGCTATAAACAGGTAATCTCTACACAACCAACTGGTTGCAATTAGATATTTGTACCAGTCATTTGTAATAGCTACATGAGTTTTCATAACTTAGAAAACGAATTTGCCTTCGCCACTTTGTTTTGGTTCGAGAAAATTTGGCTGCACCGCGTGAAAACACCATGCGCTTTCGAAAGCATGCAGGCAAAGCAACCTCTCTGGTGCCAATAACTAGTCCGAAAAGCCAAAGTTTTCCGAACCACAGCACCAAGGGTAATCACGTTTTCTGAATTCCAGAAATGAGATAAGGCTATTACTAAAGAACAGCTACAAATCTCAAATTGCAATTAGGCACCTAATTCTAATAGCTAAAAACTTCATTATTAAAAATGATTCACTGCTTTTCTGCTGTTCGCCAACAATGCTAATACTATAGAAGCCAAATTATTACTCCAAAAAGCCTAGTTTTGAAAAAGTCTTGAAATTCTTGCCTGGAACACCTGGTCTAAACTGGCCATCATAATTTTAGCGCCGATTTGGCAGCGGTGGGTAGAGCTTCAAGCGGCGCGTCGACAATCGGGCTATGAGGGACTCTGTAGTGGATGGCTGTGTATTATTTGAGACAACCGCGGATTCTGTACAACGCATATAGGTTACACAACACATCCAGCGCTTTCGTTTGCTGTTGCATCTCACCTCTGTCGGCATGCGGACGCGTCGTGGTAGGGATTCTTTCCCTTGAACTTGGGACCAGCAGCCGAACGCTAAAGCCACTCGGCCAACGTGGTGGGTTTCTTCGGCTACACTCTAAAAACAAAATCAGTAAACAGACAGTAAGCTGTCCTCAAGAGCAGTTTTTTTTATGAAGAGAGAGCCTCAGAGGACACCTTACTCCCTTTTTAATCCCTTCTGCTTAGAGTGTAGCGCATTCCGTTTTCATTCCTTTCTTGCCTTGTGTAGAGCTCTCCGTTAGATGAACGGGTGTGCACTAGAGAACAGCTTACTTCCTTTTTCCTCCTTTATAGAGGTATACGTGTTTACAGTTGAAAATAAGTGCAGCTGGGTGACTCCCATCCTGGACACTCACATGTATACACAGGCGACCGCTGCCCCTCTTGCTTCGCGTGCAGGTACATCGAGGGCGAATGTGGCACGGAGAAGCGTTCCGTTTTCAGCTCCCGTTTCACCAGAGGCTGCAGCTTCATGTGACCCAGCTGCCCTTCTGGACTGCCACTGAACGATGGCAAGGAAGCATGCGCCGACAAATACTGGCTGGACGACGACAACCTGCTGCTGGGCGTTGTTTTCGAACCCTGCACACCAGGAACAAGCAGAGTCACTCTTTAGCTTCCCAGAGTTTAAGCGTAGGTCCGCGATACTGCTGTTTAAAGCAGACAAATTATCAAGAAAAGGCTCAACTCTTGCATGCAGTTGGCGAAATTGGAATTGGTACAGTAGTTAGAGTCCGTGCAGGCTCATTCGGCTTGATTCTGGCTGTCAAACTTGTTTTATTCCAAACATATTACTGTTTGAATGAATGACCCAGTTTGCTAGCAATGCGTTAGCACCATTAAGTTTAACATGGATCAGTTGCAAACAAAATACTTGCTCTGTGCATAGGTGGCACCATCTTTAGTGATTGCTACAAATAACATTAGCGAACACTTGTGATGAAATTGGGCGTTATTGACAAGAAAACATAGTTTTATGTGAACATGTACAGTGGGAGAAAATAAAATGCTGCGAGGCATCTAGACAGCAGCTGCACAAATCGGCTGTCAGTAATGGTCTAGAGCTAACCGATTCAAGAGAGTTGGCTTCTCCACAATGCATGGATGCTTTTTAATTCTGTAATCGTGTTTAGCCAATAAAGGCGCCAGTGGCACAGAGAAAACAAACGCGCAACTCAAGGACCGTATGCACTAACTGTTGGAAGAAGGGACGTTCAGCGTTCCCTGGAGGCGTATTTGCAAACCTTCTCTGCTCCGCTTTTCGATCCCGTTGATGAAAACTACAAACAAAAAAACCCCTATGCTGCTAGTTTCGCTGACTGTTTGCTTCCGTCACGCATGCTATCACGAGCACGTGTCATATTTTAGTTTTTTTTTTAATCTTTATGTTACTCGAGACATGCAAGGCCCCCCCTTGCACCAAGTCGGAAGAATGTTTCTTACTGCTCGAGGGGCAGCGCGTCCGGCTCACGACCCAAATGGGCAGCGGTTCGAGTACCGGCTCGACCATTTTTCTTTTCAGCGCAATTGTTTTCTGTTCAGAAGCACTGTGTGCTTGTGGTGGAATGAAGCCAGGACCCTGAAGACCAATCAGGAACTGTGTAATGACATCATCACTGTAATCACTGCGGAGTGTTTGAATGAACCCCGCGAGGCCATGTGGTTGGGACGCCGCGACCCTCTCACCTAATCACGATTTTCCAGTTACAACGCCAAATATAATGCTGGCTTTCCCGCTGAAGAGGACACTTACCATAATCCCGTTAAAGCATCTCCTCCATAGATCTACAAATAGCACTGCCCTGCTCCTGCTGAAATTGGTTTTCGAAAAATGATTTTTGAGGAAAGGAAATGGTGCAGTAACTGTCTCAGATATATATCGGTGGCCACCTTAAACATGCCGCATAGGAACGTAGGAAGGTGAGAATGAAATGAGAGGGAAACAGGGGCTGTACTGGAGGGCTCCGGAATATTTTTGACCATGTGGGGTCTTTAACGTGAACTGACGTTGCAAAGCACACGGGCACCTTTGCTTTTCACCTCCATCGAAACGCGACCACTGCGGTCGGGTTACATCCCTGGAACTCCAGCTGCGTAGCCGACGAGCCATCACGGCGGGTACTGCTGCGGTTCAGCCTGTTCTTGCGCCCATCTGGTTGCCAGTGGGAATCTCTTCGACGCCGTTGCACCAGAGTAGCGGAGACGTAGGCAGCCTTCATTGGGGACACATGAAGCAGGATTCTGCGCTGCATGACTGCTGAGTCGGTGACGGTGGGTGGGTCGGGAAAGGCTGAGCAAAAGGCGGCTGCTGTTGCTGGCGCTGTTGCTGCTGCTGCCACTGCATTGCCATTTCTGGTGACAGCAGCACCTGGTATGGCTTGCGCGTCTGCTGTTGGGGCGGAGGAGTTTGTACGTGAGACAGCAGGACAAGATTCAGGTCCTGCTGCTGCGACCACACGGACGGCGTAGGTTGTCGGGGCTCCCCGAAGCCGGCCGGTAGCTGCTGTAGGTGTGACGATGGCGCAAACGGCATGGAGTTGTAGTGCTACAGTGCGGCAGCCAGTGACTGGTCAAAGACGCCTAACGGCCCTGAGGGTAAATAAATGAAATAAAAGACACCCTCCTGGACCGGTCTGCCTTGCGTTGCCTCAGGCATGTGCGATTCTTGTGGCCTGTAAGTGCATCGGGTAGGATCGAAGTGGGAGGGTGCGAGGGCTGTTCACATCTATAGGAGTTTCAGCCACCATATCAGACTCACCCTCATCGTTAACACTGCCAGCATTTAAAAAACATCAACTAACGGCGCAACACGGCAGAGTAGTTCGTGCTCTGCTTTTGTGACGGCTTTCTTGTTTTGTTTTTAATTTGCCATAAAACTTCACAGCTCCACTGTGTAATTCAACCGATTCCTCAAGGTTACTAATTAATGAATTGACGATTACAAAGTGGGGTTCGTATACGTCTGGCATAGCCTTCGTGTTTTGTACAAGCCCCGACCCATCAAAAGACGAGTTTGCCTTCTTTCGTCCTCGCACTCTTCCGTCTTGCGATGTTAGCAATACCCAATGAAGACAAGAGTAATGCACCTGAATGGCGTGTGGAGCTTGACCTGCCCCCAGCCGGGAGGCATAGAAAATAGAGTCTATGCTCGAGTGTGCAGCAGAAAGTAAATACTCGTATTAGAAGGCATGCAGCGGAGGTGTTCTTTCACCCGTCTTACTTGTAGGGTACTACTTATGCGCAAGTTTCTGTTGACCGAGGCAGCTGTAGGAAGGTGTCAGTATGTTTGCAGGGCAGTAACGCTCTACACAAGGGTGATTCAGACGGAACAGCCTAAGAAATTTGAAATCATAAATATATTTGTTGACCAAGCAGCGTGTAGTGACGGTATGAAAAAACAAGCAGCCTCCAATTGGCAGAATTAAAACTGCAAATTAATGCCATCCTGGCACCTGTACGTTTCCCAGAATATGGCATCTGTTTCAATGTTTATTCTGCCTTTTGACAAGCATCAATTTTCTCTTGCCATCGTGCCTTTTCCTCTACAGACGAAATTTTATCAAACCCTAGGCTTATACTGCTCATTCTTTCTAGTTAAAAAACTTCAACATATGCAACATTCCTCTACGCCTCAACATTTTAGCTGGCGGGCTGCTATTCCAACATCGTTGCCGATAGGTACTGAATGATATTTCTTTTGCCTTTCACTTTGAGAAATGTGAGTGGTCCATTGCATGAAAAGAGCGGTGAAAAGCGTCCTTTGCAGGCCACTGGCATGGAGCAGCGAACATGAAGGTTGCCTAAGACACGTGCCTATGACCTGGTTACACCTATAATAAAGTGAACAAGAGGCGGGGAAGCCTCAGAGTCCTTGCCAACGTTTCGACAAGACGACTTGTCTTGGCAGAGATGAAGGCGAGCCCTCTTCTCAATGTGTTAAGCGCCCTTATGCTTTCCCCTTCCTTGTTGACTTTCTGACTATCAAGAACCATCTTCCCAACCTCCTTGGACTTGTATACGCCTGGAGGCCCAGCCGGCTCTTATTGATTACAAGTAGCATTACTGCAGCCGCTGGTCGCACTTGAGCGGGAGGTCTCCACAGCTCCCTCCCCCGAAAAAAGAGTGCGAAGGACTCACTGCAGCGCCTGGTACACGTACGGTACACGTAGCGGCCTCTGCGGGCTTTCGTGGATCGTCTGTGCCACCAGTTGAACCAGCTTTCCCGGAGGCCTACGGGCGGTGGTGCCATTGGGAAGCAGCTCGGCCAGGGGACCCGGAGGGAGCTGCGGCATGGTGCACGTGTTGTCGGGGCTGGACATGTTGCGGGTGCCGTGGGAACGCTTGTCACGCGCTGAAGAAGATGTCCGGCCAGGCCCGGCAATGACGCAGTTAGACACCACTCCGAGGCTAAGTGTCTCCTCACACGCGAAACGCAGCCAAGCATTGCATGCCTGCTGTCAATCGAGGGAGCTCTCCTTATTTTATTAATCTGCCTAATTCCGTGGCAGTGTTTCACGTGGAGCCACAGGGCGTGCATTTCTGCAGCGTTTCGCGAATCTGGCCATGTCAACAGCACGCATGTGGGACAGTGCAGAAATTGAAATACTGGGTCAACGTTACGCTCTAAAACAGAAAGGTGTAAAAAGCGTGTGTGTTTCACCACACTGCCTTTTATTAAAGGAAGAGCGCTAGTGGGGAGCTTACTCCCAGTTTACTGCCCTGTAGGCGTATTCTGGTTTAGAGTTCAAGCGCCACTTGCGTCAACACCACAACTATGTAAAGCAACGATAGTACGATGCAGAATGAATGTACAACAGCCATGCACAACTTGTAATCTGTGAACTTGTAATAAACTATCTGATGTTCCAAAAAAAAGTTTGTTAGAATTTCTCTCTTATTGGATACTCGCGGTCGGGAGAGCTCATTATACTTTACATCGTTATACTTTACACCGAACTCTGCATCGTGACCTTAGCCTTGTAGTCTCTATATTCGCTAAAGCGGACACAAGTGTCCATTTTTTTCGACGCACAGCAACAGGGTAGAATATGATAGCTAAAGCAGTGCCCCGTGAGGTCTAACCAGATGGTGCTCTTATTGCCTTTTATAGTGAAAGCTCATCTTAACGACCAAAGCTGCAAAAGCCGATTCGCCGCTGAAGCATTGACCTTTACCTCGAAAAATTAATAAAATAAATTTTGCCGCCACTTGGATTCAAACTTGCGGCGGCGTGACTGGTTCAGCTTTGCTGCCGACTGCACTGTTATTTTTTTTAATTTATTGCATGGAAATCCAAACCACTAAGCTACCAAACTTTTATGAGCGCGCATACTATTCCGCAATGCAGACACACATCCTTTTGCCTTCGTGTGCTGTACTCCACCAGCACATCAAAATTTCGGCATACATACACATGCGACAAGAATGGGCAACCATTCAGGCGGCCGGCCCTGCGCAGCATAAAGCCCCCGTTACAAGGCGCACTGATCACTGAACAGTTACTTCGATGAACGAGGTGGCTTTACGTGTCGTTTCATCGTGAGGCTCTTCCACAAATTGAAAAGTCTAGTCAAAATTAACAGATCGTACGGAATCCCGGAGTCTTTCAGGACAGAAGAGAGCTTTACACTGTAAGGCCAGATCTCAACGCCCTTTTTTATAGGTCGCAGCAGTATGTTCCATAAAAACATCGCATCACGGGATAGTTTGAGTAGCGAATTCTACAAGACCTGTCCATCATTCTCGGTGCCTGTATTGGCTTGTTCTACCGTCCAATTTTATTGTGTAATGTAGACTATAAAATAATTGGAGAAAACTTTTCTTCCCACAAGCAGCTTTTGGAGCTCGATTTAGTTATCTCACATCAAGTGTGTGTCTTTCGACGCCGGGAATCCGAACACATATACATATTGCGCATTTGGTGTTGGAGTCAATAAAAGATCAGGTCCGTCATGTTGCTCTAATTCACATTGATCTTGCGAAGGCCTTTGATATGCTGCGTCATGAGTTCTTGTTTGCAGTCTTGGAAAGTGGAAACATTGGCGTGCATTGCTTAAGGACATTAGACTATGCTATAAATAGTCCAATACAAGATTGATCGTAAATCATGAACTTACCAAACCAATTCTACTAGTCTCATCTTTCCGGCAAGGCTGCCCTTTATCACCTCTGTTATTTGCTTTATACCTCGAACCATTGTGCAATAGTATCATCAGATCCCAGGCTATTCTAGGATTTTTAATTGATCAGTCAGAAATTAGAATTTTAGCCTATGCTGATGATGTCACCGTTTTCTGTTCTGATAAGAAGAGTGCACTTGAAGCTTTGCATTCAGCAGCACAGTTCTGTGACTTGTTTGGCGCGGTAAACTTCAAAAAATTTCAAATAGTTCCGATTGGGTCACTTTGATACGAATCTAATTGTTTTTGTGGCGTTAGCTGGGACTCTGATTTTCTCAGTATACTGGGGTGCCCGTTCATCAGGTCTGGAATAATGGGTCTTATTGGGAGTCTGCAATGTCTTCTTGGTTGTGAAGCTCGTCTATGCAATGCAAGTGACGCACTATGCGAGGAAGTGGATACAGGCGCCGCACAGACTATTCGTCACCTTTGTTTGGTGCTCTCAATGGGAGCCTATGCTTCAAGACAATTTGTTGCTTTCTCTCGAATCTGGAGGAGTTGGCCTTGTTCACTCTTTTGTTGACGAGCTTGTTGGCCGGTTTTTCATCTTGGAAGCTGCAACCAACTCATTTTTGCTAGCGGTGCTTAGAAAGCGACTGTGTTGTCGCCTTTTTTATCTGCTGCATCAACTGGTCATGGCAGAGAGGGCGCTTTGTGGTGTTTTCTGAAGGATGTTGCTGATACCGTTCATTTCCTGACTGTTCGCCTCTCATTGCAATATTTATCTGACCTGTCAAGGAGGCAGATGACAAAAGCATTAATAAAATCTCTGTTCCCTGTGCCCACGTATGGCAGCCTCACCTTGGTTTTATGGACTCGAGTTTATTGAAGCAAGTTCAGGGTATGTATATTAAACTTGCTGCAAAAACTTCCTTTTTTAAACTCCACACATCGACTCGGCCCGTCAAGGTCTAGCTTCGCGCCAAGGGGAGTTTTGTGCCACGGTCGGTTAACTTTCGCCTTTGTGCGGTGCTTTGTGTGCACAACAGCACTGTGCAAATCTCTCTTTTCTTAAACATGATATTTATTACAGTGAAGAAGCCTGCCATGTCTAGTGTTCAGCTGAAATACACTCTCACTCTGTGCACTGCACATCGTCGTATTCATCAACTTCCATCTGCGGCATGAACAGATCAGATCAGCTTAACCTCAATCAGAGCTTAACATGAGTCTAATATTGCTGGTAGAAGTGCCGACGACAGAGTAAAGCAAAACAATGAACCAACCAGGCTGAACACAAGATTTCGCACCCCTACTCGGTTTAACTAGGTTAAAACCTACAGATATTTTTTTTCGTATTTGCTGCAAAGAGAAAAAAACAGACAACACAAATCTCCCAACAAAAGTATTAAAATCTTGGTTTGAGACCATGTGATCATGAAAGCAAAATTCCACATTTACGCGGACACAATTATCCATTCGCTTCGCCAAATGTGGGCAGCGGAGGTAAACTCCACGGCATACAAACTTGCTCGCACATAAGCCCAGACAATCTGGGTCGCTCCCGCAATGTGGTGCATGGCGCTGAATTTTCTATATTGTGTGTTGTGTTGTGTTTTATGGCACATAGGCAACTGAGGCCATCATGCGCCAAGAACAAGGTATAGGAAAATTCTTTTGTTGAATATTATAGAAATGCAAGAAAAATCCTTGCTCTAGCAGCCCTCAAACATTAATATTACCCATTGAACACATACACAAATTTTATAAATGGCTACAAGTAAAAGCTTTAAAGAGGGCCGGGTAACCTCAGAAGCCTTCCTTGGTTGTGGAAGGACATCGAGGCTCCCAACCAATCAAAATAAAAGCCTCAGCTTTCTTCTCAGGCCTGAGAAATTGGCTGAGGTGTACTAAAATTCAAACAAACCAGTGGGTAAAAATTTAGTCTCTTGAGAAATCCCGTTTCGTTAAGAAAGCTAAAAACACGACATATTAACAATTGCATCGTCTCCTAAAAGCAGCGCGGGATGAAAAGGAATGCATTTATTATAAAATTCAGTAAAATACGTTTTTCTTATTTCTTTTAGTTCCACACAAGAGAATAAAATATGGTTAACCGTAAGTTCATCTCCACATTGTTGGCAAACAGGTTTGTCTTGTTTTGTTAGTAGGAAGTTGTGCGTAAGGTGCGTGTGGCCTATTCGGAGACGGCATAAGATCACTTCCTTGAAACGTTCTTGGTGCACACACGACTTAAATTCACCTAAAACTGGTTTTACCAAGTGTAGTTTATTTTCGACCTCATTGTTCCAAGCCGACTGCCATTTTTTTCTTAGTTTGCTTGCTACTAATTTCATGCAATCATTAAACGGCATATTTACTTTCATTATTTCCTTGCCACAAGCTTTACCAGCACATACATCTGCTCTCTCATTGCCTTTATTCCCACATGACTCGGGACCCAGCACAGTTTTATATTTTGTCCTTGAGCTGTGGCAGTTACTATGTTGTGTATGATGTCACCGAGCAGAGGGGAGCTTGCATTTTTAGAATGGAGAGCTCTAAGTACACTTAAGGAGTCTGTGTAGATAACAGCATTTTTGAGGCTCTCACTTAGTATTTTTTCTATGGTCATCCATACTGCGTAGCACTCCGCGGTGAAGATGGAGGAACACTGTGGTAGTCTTACTATTTGCTCCGAATTACCTCGCACCACTGCGCTTCCTACGCAACTATCTGTTTTTGATCCATCAGTATAAAATTCTGTAAAACTACTGTATTTTTCTTCAAGGGCACGGAATTCTTGTATTATATGTTGCTGTGGAGTTCGCTTTTTACGGAAATGTGCAAGAGTGAGGTCACAGATTACAGGAAAATTGAACCATGGAGGCAGTAGACCATGTCTTCGAGCAATGCCAGGTAATGCATCCATTACGCCGAGGTTTTTGCACTTATCTTCAAAACGCAGGAGAAGTGGCCTTATTGCTAATGGTTTGTTGTTAAATAGTGTTCTAGATGGGCACTTTGTGACTATTTGGTGACAGATATGTTTAGGTAGTGAACGGATTTTTAAAACGTACGAGCAAGTGAGCATGGTTCTTCTCTCTGTAAGCGACGGCTCGTTGGCTTCCACATAAAGACTGTTTATCGGTGACGTCCTGTATGCACCGGTGGAAAGACGCAAGCCTAAATTGTGTACTGGGTCTAGCCGTTTAAGGTACGATTGCCTCGCTGACTATTAACTATGCATCCGTAATCTAATGTAGAACGCACGACAGAGCGTGAATTTTCTATAATAGCACAAGAAATTTTGAACATTAGGCACTCACCACTGATAATCAGTGTCCATCAGAACTAGTATGCGTGAGAAGAGCAAATATTTACACAGGTCTTTGGAGCGCATTTAGTATAGTGTATGCTATCAATATGCGGCTGACAGATGGTGTTAGTTGATGCTGAGAGCTAAAGTTACAAGTACAGGCTTGGTCAAAACGTTCCAGGCAACGGGGTCTGCTTTTTTTTCAATGTGGCGGGGGCATTTACGACACCCTCGAAGCCCGATAGTGTAGGAGAAGCATCATCCTCGCCTCTCAGAACCTTTTTAGACCCATAGCGGTGTTAAGCGCTGGACAATCCCGCTTCAAAGAAGACCCTGTGGCCTGGGAACTTGTGACCAACCCTGTACCTGCAGTGGCGCATAGATCTGCCCAGTTCCCACAGGAAGCATCTAATCTATTTGGCAAAGCCCCAGAGCAGGAATAGATTTCCGAGCCGCTCAATCGGCGTGACTGTACAGGGTTTTTCACGACATTACACAATTTTTAAATATAGGCTTCTTGAGTTAGAGAAGCACTTTTTTTCAGCATAACATAGTCAGCTGTGTAGTAAATCAAAATAAAGCTAAGACGAGCTGACAGGTTGGTTTACTAATATTTAGATTGTTAACTAATTAACTTTACATGTTAGGCTCCTCAATTATTGAGAGGCGTGTGGCCCACGGTGAAAAGTATCTATATCTGTTTTTATATTTTCGAAAGTTCGTTTGTGCCTGGCGCTGTGGTGCAACAAATTATGGCTATTTAGAGAAGCGTTAGAGAAGCGCTTTTTTTCGGCATAACATAGTCAGCTGTGTAGTATATCATAATAAAGCGATGACGAGCTGACAGGTTGGTTTACTAATATTTAGATAAACTAATTAACTTTACACATTATGCTCCTCAATTATTTAGAGGCATGTAGACCACGGTGAAAAGTATATCTGTTTTTATATTTTCTAAAGTTCGTTTGCGCCTGGCCCTGCGATCCAACAAATTATGGGTACTTAGAGAAGCGTCAGAGAGGTGCTTTTATTCGGCATAACATAGTCGGCTGTGTAATAAATCAGAATAAAGCTAAGACGAGCTGCCAGGTTGGTTTACTAATATTTATATTGTTAACTAATTAACTTTACACGTTAGGCTCCTCAATTACTGAGAGGCATATAGCCCGCGGTGAAAAGTATATCAGTTTTTAGAATTTTGAAAGCTCGTTTGCACCTGGCGCTATGGTCCAACAAATTATGGCTACTTAGAGAAGCCTTAGAGAAGAGCTTTTTTTCGGCATAACGTAGTCAGCTATGTAGTAAAACATAATAAAGCTAAGACGAGTTGACAGCTTGGTTTACTAATATTTAGATTGTTAACTAATTAACTTTACACGTTAGGTTCCTCAATTATTGAGAGGCGTGTAGACCACGGTGAAAAGTATCTATATCTGTTTCTATATTTTCTAAAGTTCGTTTGGCCTGGCGCTGTGTTCCAACAAATTATGGCTACATAGAGAAGCGTTAGAGAAGTGCCTTTTTTCGGTATAACATAGTCGGCTGTGTAATAAATCAGAATAAAGCTAAGACAAGCTGACAGGTTGGTTTACTAATATTTAGATAGTTAACTAATTAACATTTCACATTAGGCTCCTGAATTATTGAGTGGCGTGTAGCACAGGGTGAAAAGTATCTATATCAGTTTTTAGAATTTGGAAAGCTCGTTTGTGCCTGGTGCAATGGTCCAACAAATTATGGCTACTTAGAGAAGCGTTAGAGAAATGCTTGTTTTCGGCATAACATAGTCAGCTGTGTAGTATATCATAATAAAGCTAGGCGAGCTGAAAGGTTGGTTTATTAATATTTAGATAAACTAATTAACTTTACACATTAGGCTCAATTATTGAGAGGCGTGTAGACCACGGTGAAAAGTATCATTTCCTTACGAGACTTAGCTGTATCGAATGCTATTGCAATAAACTATTGCAAATAAAAAGCAAAAACCACGCTTTCAGCAATCGACGAAGCGAGGAGGACATAGTCAACGCAAGAGCAGCACGCCATGCAATAAACGCCGCGCCACATACAACGCCACAGATTGCAACATAGTACCAGATACCTCCACAATATATTATGCCACGCCCTGTACAAGAGGGAACCTGCCCCGAAGCTTCCTTTCCATGCTGAAACAGGTTTGTGCTCTATATCGAAGCCAAACTGGCCATGTATGAAGCACCCTGAGCCAAGGAACCCAACGAGTAAGACACATGTCCCTAGGTCACTTCCTTCTTTTTGTGGTGACCCGATGGGCTCATATGAGCCGCTTTTGCTAGACAAGTGGACAGATGCATACGCCATGTTGACGATGTGGATTCCCCAATAATACCGAAAAATTCTGGGCAAAAATGCTACTGATTCTTCCAAGAAGCCAACGTCTCCGTCCCACCATAATTTGTTTCTTATGAGTGCTTCTCGGGAACTTAGTGCCACGAGATTGTTGCTGTTATCTCTTGGACGGCAGCCCTAGACCCCTGACCGAAGTATTGTTTGGCTGCAGTGCAAAGTTTGTTGTGTTTGTGTTTTTTGTTCCCTCCATGCATGATTTCCTGTATCATTTTATGCACTCATGACTTTTGAGGGGCGCCTAATTTTTTTTTACCTTGCCATCTATCAAATGACATTCACTTCCTTATCATCCACCAAATGGCCACCTTAATTCTCTGCCAATGCCCTAGTGACAGGACGTCACTTGTAATTTTCCAAAGAAATAACCGCCCGTTGTTTTGGGTTTTTTTTTTCAGACACACGAAGAGACGTAGCTTTCAACAGTAGGTCAGATCTTATGAAATGATGAAGAGCACTGATCAGAGCGTAGAGGCATCGAACCCTCGTGCATAAACTGCGCACGTGCAGCCTGTTTGGTAGCTGCGAATGACTCGCCCAGCCGGAGCGGGGCTTCCTCTCAAGAAC